>JAUZND010003098.1:0-28915 GCA_034780555.1 Coelogynopora nodosa
TTGCTTTAAAACATTTCTAGAGCATCCTATAATACTAAAATGTAAAAACATTGGTTGGAGAATTTTTTTCGACTAAAATTTTTTAAAACCAGGCGTGCAAAATAATGATTATGTTGTAGCATTCACTTCAAAACAGTATTTATCAAAATGTCTTCTGATAACAATCAATATATTGTATTGTACAATTGAGTACAGAATTCTTGCAGCCGCATCGTTTTTTTAAAGTGATGAAAGTATAATTGCTGTGTGTAATACGTACGTAAAGGCCAAATTACGTGACGAAAAATAGCATCGAAAATCGAATACCTAAATCGTTACTCGAGCATATACCGTCATAGCAACTCGTAATTTCTTAATGAACACCTTTCAGGATCGTTGGGTTGGCACATTTGTGCCGACACCTTGGCCGGCACGTAGCCCCGACCTCCCGTCCTGCGATAACGCCTTATGGGGTATAATAAAGAGCCTAGAATTGTTGCACGAAAGGCAAAACCAAAGAAGAACTAACTGCAAGTCGTTATTCAAGATAAGTTTGATGTGGTTTCCTGTGGAAACTCTTCAAAAAATCAAGGACAGAATGTTTCGACGAATGCGATTGTGTGTTGAACTGGGAGGGCTTGCAAGTTGATGCATATGATTCATGTTATATCATGATTTTATGTACATGTTCATTGATTACAATAATTATTAATAATAGTTACAATATAATTTATATGATTCTTAAAAAGTCGTTGTGATTTATGGGACATACCTGCACAATGCTTATTATGTCATCTCTTTTGGGTGTATAATTATGATAAAAAGGTGGCCAAGTTTCATGATTATATAGACCGACAAAAATTAATTCCGTGATTTGAAAGTTATATGCAATCAATTACTGTAGTAGATATCTTTTTAAATTAAGAATATGTATAACTTTGATACGACAGAAAATAATTTTATAATTGCATTGAAGTAAAAAATGTTGTTGTAATAACTTTTGCATCAAAACTTAAAGAATAACGTATCATTTAAAAAATATTTCTATAGAGATCTATTAGTTAATCAAATTCTACAAATGCATAAATTCTGACTGGATAATAATTATTATTGGTCGAAATATTATACAACAAATATGAGGGGTAAAAATATACATATATGTATCTTATTAATTTCGTATTTCACTGTAGATTATCTTCACGATTAGAATGTGTGTCAAATTAGCCCGATAAATTGTCTTCAATTTTCCGCGCAAAACGAGGGTTCAAAAAAATGACAGACGGTTACACTGATATATGCAGCAAGTAAACCCTTTTTTTCTCTGACTGATTGCCAATCGGGGTTGGGAAAAAAGAGTGATCTCATTCAGCCACATAGCTGTAACTATACTTACAATCAGCTTCTGAACTTGAGGAAGAAGACGAAGACAAGTCGAGGAATAACAAACCCTTTTTATATAATTGAATCCGTTCGACCAATAAGCGTGTTCCGATTGAAAATTTTGGAAAGAAAGATGACAGTGCTAAAGTAAAAAAAAAGATGTAAGTTAGGTGAGATGGGAAGATAGTGAAGAAGATATATATAAGCTATGGAAGTAATAACCATTTTGACAGCTCTTGGAAATGTTGGTGTTTAAAATTTATTCGTCAAATTAACTTACTTAAATAAAAACGATCCTTCAGAGAAAATACATTATTTACGTGTGAGGTTTCAAACCTCTATTCAATACTTTCTGGGTGAATATATAATTTTAGTTCGGCCAGGACCTCCTCCCCCGCCCGCTTGAGGCAGTTGATTCGGACACCAGAATCAATGATCAACAGCTGAAACTGCATAATCGCACTTACAATCTATACACCCCGCGATTACAAGCTATATGTTGCAAATCTCCATTTTTCTTCCGGTTTTAGCTGATCAAATAGAAACAGATTTTTGTTTGACAAAAACATATATATACTGTATATATACACTATACAAAGGCGACCACCAAAGTATATGAACTCAAGCTAACGGCACATGGTATTTATGTCGTTGCCTATCCCACAGGCGCGTCTTCTTCATTCAGTGCCGTTTGTTTACAAACTGGTTTCACGGCCTGTTATTGCAGAGATCAATTCATTCTGTTCTCTCGTGAGCGAAACCATTCTACGGGTTTGTAAACTATAGTTTTTTTTCCTGCACAGCATTTGCGGGTAGGATTTTGATTGTTCAACTGAAAATGAGGTTCATGAGTCAATTCCTGGCTGCGATCCTCCCCTTTTTCTTGGTCATCGAGTGTGTTCTATCTCATGGAAACAGTGAGTATATAAGTTTTGTAACTACATAATTATTTTGTATCACTGGCATTGCAATGAATCGTCGTTGTGTTGATAAACTACAAATAAGCAATGTATCAAGTTTTGGTACTTCACCAACAAAACACATACTCGACAAAACATCAATAACACTTTAAAAGTTTTTTCTGATCTTACTTTAAGAATACAAAAGTGGCATTGCAGCCAACATGGGAACATTTTTTAATTCGTTTTAAGTATATTTTATTTATTACTTATCCTTTTTATATATTATTCGTTTATCAGTTTTATGAATACAATTTTGGTTTGACGCCAAACCGAATAAACACCTATGAATTTGAGTATTCAAATCGTAAATTTCGTAAGACATATTTACATTTTCGTCAAGTTTGTAAGGTATTGCTTAAGAAGGGTACTCAGTTGAGCTAAATATGTTGATTGCAATTTCAAATAATAATAAACATATAATGTAATTGTTAACTTAATATATAAGCTATACACATTTATAACGTTTTTATTTGATAACAGTATAAATGAAAATCAAACAATATATACATAATCAGACAAATAATTAATATTAAATACATTAGAAATTAACATCATAAATACGTTAAATTAAAATAAAATAAAAGTAAAAGTAAAAGTAAAGTAAAGTAAAAAAACAAAAATCGGTATTATACCGTTTCGACAGATATTGCAATATTCTTTTATTTAGCATAATGAAGGGTTAGCTACTGCTTTATCTGATTTACAAGTATTTTTCGTAATATAAAGGGAACATTCAAGTTTGTACATTTCTCATTAATTGATCTGTGTATTGATATATTACACGTAATATATAGTATACAATGGTATTTATTTATACAATTTATAATATATCATCATTTATTAAAAATAACTGTTAAAAACTATGAATATTCATAAAAACATGAATATTGCCTAATTAAAATAAATACATGGTTTAACAGACATTTTCAAATATAGCGTGTAAAATTATAAACATTTAATATGTTTACAATATTTTATATTCTATAATATATCGGCGTTGTTTTAAAAAGAGACTTAAAAAGACTTTCAAAAAGCAGACGTTAATCTGTATTCTTATACAAAATATTCTAAATGCAACATTCTTGCACACAATATATAACGTAATATAGTTATTGCGAATAAAACTAATGATATTCCATTTTATAATTTTTTAAAAATTTGATATAGATTAATTATTAGGTGCAATATTCAATTTATAATTTTAGTTTTATCTAGTATTAGTTCCTTAATTATTAAATATGCATTAAATTATTATTAATAATTTAATATTAATTGTAATATATAATGTTAAGTGTAATATATAATGTTAAGTGTAATATATAATGTTAACTGTATTATATAATATTAATTGTAATATATAATATTAATTGTAATATAGAATATTAATTGTAATATATAATATTAATTGTAATATATAATATTAATTGTAATATATAATATTATAATGTAAATATAATATTACTATATAATATAACAATAACATTAATATTAGTCAATATAATTAACAAAAGTAATATTATTAAGTATTTTTTGAATTATTTATTCTTTTATAGCCTATTTATTAATTATTACAAATAATTATTAAGTGAACTTAGTAGTTTTATATTATCTTTATTTTGTTTGAATCACTGCGTCAAGTTTAGCCCATTTTAAACTTTAATCCTGAGCTAAGCTTAGTCAGACGCTAAATCATAGAATTAGTATACCATTAATTTTAGCCCGTCAATGTTACCCTTAGATCGACTATAATACTGTAATCGATTGATGAATTTTGCTCAATATTTTAATATTTTGTTCACCTAGAAAGTATTTAGAGTAAAAAGTGCATTTAATAGTCTGAAATAAGGTCTAGACAATTAATGCGTAACATTACCATATCAAAGAATATTGAATGCAACATTTGATATATTGTTATGCTTTCAAAGTACAATAATAGCACTTACTATTTGCTTCAATAGTTAATACATTAATTGTTTATTTTTAGCCATACATACTATATATCTATATATACAATATAATTATTTCTGGGTGTTTCCATTAAAAATATTAAAAATATCTAAGTAAACAAAAATAAAGTACATTTCTATATTTCAAAACACACATAATGTATATTTATCAATGGTTTATCAATTTGTCCACACATATCGTGGAAAACTGTCTCCTAACATTTAAGAAATGCACCCATCACACCTTTTATAAAGAGAATCTGGCTCATATTCTGAAGATGATTTTGGCAGTAAAAAGTTATTATATTAAAAATCAATAACAATAAAAACAAGGCAATATCTTTATTTCTGTTCAACGCCTGGATTTAACTCACTGTTTTACCCGATGCTGAACTGAATACTTACTAAACATGACAGCGTGATTGTTTTAGTCGAAGCAAATCTTTATATAATATTAATGCAAACGTTTATATTAATTATACTGAAAGTGTATAAAAGGTTTGTTTGCAAGCAAACAAGCATAGCAATTATAAGTTAGAAAATACACAACAATTTTAAAGAAAAAACCTGTTTGACCACATTGAAGTAGTTCATCTATAGGGGAACAGAGGAATACGAAAGCTCGAAGGTTTCTGAACATACATTTAAAAATTCAATGTGACGAAAATAGACACAAAAAAATTAATCTCCAATAGTATTCTGTAACACAAGAACCGGATGTAAAAATCACTAAATTGATTCTCTGTATTACTATACAACTATTAAGTTTCAAAAGACCCCCGGCAAAAGCTGAGGTGTACAACAATAGACACCTTTCATACGGCAACTAATTTATAGATCATATATAAATGTATTCTATATGAACTACTTTTAAGCATTTCATTTCATTTAATACGACTGAATACTTCCAAATACGACTGTAGCAGCCGTAATTGACCAAGTACAATTTGTGTCTGTTATCGCAATTTCATTGCAATACTGTTGCAAATAATAATGTCTGGTGCTAACAAATCATGTAATCATGTAATCAAATCATGTAACAAATCATTTAAAAATTAAAATACTTTAAATTTTAATTAAATAAAGTTAAATATTAAAAACATGTTTACTACAGATATTTACCCTTTTATTTTGTGCTGTTGAATATTAATACTTTTCAAATAAATATTAGTTTGCAGTCCTTATTCTTAATGCTCTTGCATTTTTTTAGAAAAATGGACAGGATAGATTCATTTATTTGTAGTTATTCAAATGTAACGATTTAGAACTATACATTCAAAGGAAACCAATGGAACCAATATATTGTACAGATAAAATCAATAAATTAAAAATTAAATTAAATTAAATGGAAAGTAAACATAGTGTTCCATTGAAATAGTGAAACTATCTGACAGAAAACTAAACAAGCAAGCATCTCCTGCACACAATTAATACATAATATATATATGCTTACAAAATCAATAAGATATTAAGAATACGAGTTATTGACTGACTAAACAGAGAAGACATCATCCAACACATTTTTTCAGGAAACATACTTTGCAACAGGTAAATTCATACTTTCTATCAAACTCGAAGACATCCAAACCTTTTTTTATTCATTTTATTAATTTATTTTACTCGTTGCTAGCTTCTTTTTGACATTGGATTGTTTGAAGAGTATCTTGTTAAGCTTTTATAACATCGAAAAAGGAGTTTAGATCGTTTCAGATACTTTAAAATGTATCACTGTAAAAGTGATAAATTAAAAAATATATATTTAAATAATTGTTTTTGAACTATTATAACAAATACATTATATACAATCTACGGTATACTATTAAGAGAGAAACATTAGACTAAAATATATGCCACGTAGAAGAAAGACAAATCAAAGACAGTCAAAGTAAACCGTAGTAAAGCATTAATTAAGCATGATTCATCAAAAAACATATTTGTGAAAGCCAAAAGGATCTTGCTTTGTGTTAAAACCAGCAACAGTTAAACATTTAACCTTCTCATTTCATCAAAAATTCTCCTTATGTAACTGAGCATTTAGATTTCATTCAATAAATACCTTGAGAAAAATATAGTTGTTGTACTTTTCTATGCGTATATATATTTATTAACGTCCCACGGAATTATCATCTGATATCTAAAAATCACATAAAAAATAGCTTTTAATTAATTTTTTTGTTATCCATTATTATAGGTAGGCATTATAAAAAAATTATATGTTTTTCTTAGATAAGTTCAATACGTAGTTTTAAAAATGTTTTATTTTATTTGAGTTAGTATAATAAAAATAATAATAATAATAAGCGTATATTTTTATAACAAGCACCAGGAATGGGAAGCTATGGTGCAACTGAAAATTTTCTTTTTGAATAGTACAATAAATATATAATAGTTTTTTTTTTAATAATAATTTTTAGTAAACTCAATACTTTATATTGTCGTTAGTAAGATTTATTAAAGCACTATTAAAGAAGTCTGATCTGCTGAAACAGAATTAGTCTACCTCATATCTGTGAAGGAGACTTAACTCTATCCCCCTTTGAGGAGCTTTTAATCGTTTCCAGGCAGGGTTGAGGATTTCGCCGCCCTATATTACGTTTTGCATTATCCGTCGGACCTTAGCTATTAAACTTAGAATGTATGTAAAACGGTACGTTTTCTACAGAAATATGTATAATACAGTTGATACATTCAAAGGCAATATATATAATAATAATAAAATCCAGTTCCAGGGGTTAGAAAAGGTACTCTGAATGTACTCGGCCTCTTTGAATAATCACGTAAGAGGGTCCCAAAAAAATTTGATTTCGTTAAAAATATCAAAATATCAAAAAATATTCGATGCTCGTCTTATTAGAATAATATAGTGACCATGGCCCACATAAATTAACTAAATAGCCCATTTTAAGACCACGGAAATTATTGAAGATCCAGTCATGTGATCCGCGTTTGACCTATGTATGCTATAGCCTGGGCTACTATAACTAAGAGTTTATCAAAAATTAAAAAATAATAAATTAGATAATTAGTAACGGGCCGCTTGTGAATTTTCGCTGATCAGACTCTTGAATGTTTGAAAATATCAAAATGTAATGAGCATGTAATAAAATGTAATGTAATGTAATGAGCAGTACATTATGCTTTAGATAGTTATAATAAACAGTAAATTCTAATAAATAGCATAAACTTTGAAATATGAAAATGTTACCGAAGTTAAAATGTTCGTTGCAATTTTTTTTTAACCTCTAGAAGACTACATAGGTCATACAGAATTCTATAGAAATTTAGAAATGAAGTTTTCATAAACAAATATGGGGTGTCACAATATCACTCAAGAAACTTTGTAACTCAAAATTGTTAGTAACATTTTTTTATAACAAATAACATAATAATATGTCATTTAAATGACATTAGCGTTCATATTTTTATTTTTTAAAACAATATTTTTTTAAAAAATCGTTCAATGTTTAATTAATTCGTTTTTATGAGATATTTTGATATACTAATATATATATATATATATATACATTTAGATTGATTAGTATGTTAAATATAATAAAATATATTATAATGTTAATATAAAATAAAGTAAAACGGTTACAATTAGGAATTAAGATATATTGTAGATGCAAAGCGGCGGCAATTATCGATTTGATTTACAAATATAAAAATCTAATTCAAAATTATATCTGCATTTTAGTTTAATTACATATTTTAGACTTTCACAAAATTTAAAAGGGCTTTTATTGTTTTTCAAGTGGATATAATTAACGGTTGTCGGAAATGTTTAATGATAATAGTTAATGCACCATATAAATACATTTATTATGTTTAAAACAGTTATTTATATCCAAGTAATGCTATAACTATTTATGTCGATTTTCATATTTATATTAACACAGATTATCAAATATTTGAAAGTGTTGTCATTTCCTGGAAATGATTTATTACCTCTGCTCAAAGTTTCTTTTTAAGTTTTTTGGAAAACATAGAAATAATATTTCCTAGAAAGACGAGAGTGATCAGTAATCATTATACTGTTTAACCTCTTTTGAACGCTATATAGACAGAAATGTTGTCACGAAAAACATTGTCCTTAGAACTATTTTTCAGGTTCATAATTGAGTGGATTATCGATTCCTTTATGGAAAATCAACAATTTTAAAATATGGTTAATACATGATGTAGCTAATTGATCACGATTTGATTAATTTGAACTCAGGAATCGATAAACAATACACTAACTAATATAAGTATTTCGCATATTGCATATTCAAAAACATATAAGTATTGTATATATAATACACAGAAAAACTAGATATTGATAAAAAAATAATTAAATGGCTATAATCAATAAAAATAAGTGAGCCGAACAATCTAACTCATAGTTTCATCAATACATTAAGCATAATATTTCATTGTTATACAATGAAATTATTGTGAGCATTTCTGGTGAAACTAAGGTACATATATATATAATTTCTGTCAGAGAATGTAATCAAAAAGTTTGCAACATAACAAAAACCATGTATCATTATGCCTACATGCAGGGATGACATTGATGAAGTTTAAAGCACATATTGTGTTCGTAAAAAAATTGTAAACATTTTGAAAACCATTTAGTATTTTCAGAAATTTCAATTAATATAATTTTCATAACGCCTAGGGGCATTTGTTATTCTTATATTGAATAGTATTTTATAGTGAATATTAATGTGGCGTATTATTTTATTTTCAATAGTAACTGTGTAAGTCATTGTTTCAGTTATTTATAAATTCAATTCAACTGGCAAATAAAATGAAGTTCATTGTTTTCTTAATGCTAGATAGTTAATTTTTATTTTAACTTAATACTGTAGTATTTATACCTCTGTGCATAAATACAAGCACATTTAGAAATATCTTTCTTTGAATAATTTCATAGCCATAACATAACTTGCAAATAACTTTGCTTACCAAAAAAGGAGCTTTAAAAACGTAAAACCTTCAACCTAAGACCTACTACCACCAAGCGTGACGCTACACGACGCAACCTGACGTTCCGAAAAAAGTTTAATACATACTTTCTAATGAGCCTATTTACACTGTCAACGACGCGACGTGACGCGACGCAACGAAACTGAAGTTAAAATGCACATTTTAACGCAAATAGGCTATAAATGATGTACAAACATCAACATACAATATGATACTACGTCTCGTCGTGCTTAGTGAGAAATGAAATTAAGTCTTCTTCGCGCGACGCTCTGTATCGTCGCATCGCGTTTTATGGTTGTAGGCCTTTAGCGCATAGGATAGATAGATTAAGTAAATCACTACATTATTCTATAACATAGTGTCGTCATCAATGAACAATTGAAATTAGGATACAATGATTTGGAAACGCAACAAAAAATCTAAGCAAGTTTAGATTATTCGTTCGAAGTTTCTGAATCTAATTACAATAGTCGTTCGATGAATTTGAAGTACAACAGTGCAATTATTTGCGTCTATATAAAAGTTTAAAAAAGTGTCCAAACAGTGACAAAGGCGTCCAGACAATGAACAGTAAAAATCAATTTTTTTAACAAACGTTTTATATGGGATACAGCAAAGCGATTAGAGCAATTTATTGTGTCCATTAACTAGGTCTTACTATTTCCAACATACAATTATATTGATCTGATTGAAGAGATTTTTCTTCTTCTAAATCTGGTAAAAAGTATAACTAAAAACTGGGATAAACGATAAACAGATTCGTGTAATTAGATACACCTACCATAGTTTAAGACTTTGTGGTATAATATTATCATTAAAACATAGAAAATATAACCACTTATTAATGTTATATTTTTAGAAACTAATACCGTTTTATTTAATATATATTATTTAAAAAAATGGTAATATGTGTTTTTTCAATATATATTTTGAATAACCATTTATATTTTGTAAACTAAGAAAACTATAAGCATAATATTGAGAATATCAAAGTAATTATTTTCTACAAGTTTTGTATTTCATATTGTATTGATAAATCAACAAAGCAACACCTATTTTCTTGACAATGCACCCTTTTTTAAATTAAAATATTAATTACTTTGTTAACGGCAGATATTAATCAATTATTAAAAAAATGGGAAAACCGGGTCAATCAATGATGAAACAATATTATTTCCTTCTACAAGCCACCTGTGTAGCCGCCTTTTCAGGCTGTAACAAAAGGTAGCAACCATCAAGGCATGGCAGAAACAACTCTGAATGAAGTTGTTGATTAGTTATAATATTCAGTGTTATAGTTATTCGTTTGCAACTTGCAGCCGTTAAGTATGTACCGCAGCATGTCTTAAGACACTTAGTTTAAACTTTATTTTTTAATGTTATGATTATTCATTAGACCTAAGATGCGAGATGAGCAATTTTGATAGATTTTGGATATTGTTTATGTTAACATGTATCTACAATAGAATCCATTTTAAATGTAAAATTTGTAATTTATATAGGTATAACTCATCATTACATACAGTAAACAAAAACTATGTGTATATATTTAACATCAGCATTTAAAATTTTGATATAATTAACTGTCTTGATCTAGTTCTAAAATGCTTTTAAAATTAAAATACGAAAAGAATTAATCAAATTAAAACATACGTCTTAAGATAATTAGACCTTGATACTAACTCCCTTTTACATGAAACACATGTACAACATGTGAAAAACAAGTAATTGAAGTGACAAACATTTTTGAACACATCTCCGCACCACATCAAAATAGACATTTAAGACACACTTGTGGTACTCTGTGTAACACACTTGGACACGAATGCTAAACTAACCAGAAAATGTCTAAAAATACGATGTACAATGATAATTGTTCAATCACATAAATGTACGAAAATGGAACCTTTTATTTAAGTGCATACTTCTTGATAGATGTGAAATCTCTATGAAACTATCTGCCCATAAAATGACTATTTACAACTGGAATCAGTTATTTCAATTAAGTTTTAACTTGAAATTTCGGAACTTTTCTTTTATTAATAATAATGAACTGGACACTTATCAAGAAACCACATATTAAAAAGTGGCGATTTAACTAAACAATTATTATCAGTAAAAAGCTGTAGACTAATTTTGGTAAAATGGTTTGCAAAAATATATATAATTACTCTGTCAGGAATTTGTTACATATATATAAATATATATATATAGATATGTATATACCACAATCATTGTTATTACATTACGTCAAACCCAACAGTATGGAATAGCTACAAAAAGCAATAAAACAAATCATGTTTGAAAATATTCCTGATATCACTACTCATTCAAACGAACTCATATAACATATAGATATTTTTTATCAAAATTAAAAATACTAAAAATTATCTATGTATTGTACATGAGTGAGCTAGTGTTTGAACATAAAGTAGACATGACAAAGCCCATAGTATGATGATCCTCTACAACATGAAATCAAAATAAAAACTAATTATTATTTTATGTTAATTTATGTGTATTTATATGTATTGTAATAATATTAAAAGTTTAAAAAAATTCTAATAAGGAAAAATGCTCGATATTTTATATCAATGGGTATTTTCTTTTTGTATTCTTTTTTAAAGTCAATTAAATGTATTAGAATACTTATTATTGTTGTAAATCCGCAATTACATTTTATTAATAGTACAAATTATTAATTACAATGCTATAAACTATTTATGTGTACACGTATTTATTTGAGTAATAAATTCCAATTTCAAATGGATTTAAAAGTTCGTATAATATGCAAAGTAAATAGTAAAATCGTCTAATTTGTTATAAATAATTGTCATGGAATATTTATTGTGAATATATGTGAATAATTCCAAAACTGCTTAGACCATTATATCGACAAAGAAAATCGTCATTCAATTATGTATAGTATGTTAATATAGAGGCAACTTTTTAAAATGATTGCTTAATTTATTTATTATCAGTTTTTCCTGTAATTATTATAATTCTTTTTTGGTTAAAATCAATTGATTTAGACAAATTTTGCTTTATCTATCACTAAGCTGTGAGCATAAATTACGGATTAATTTTAAAATAACATTAAAAAACATTTAAATGAAATATTTATGTTTTTCTGTGGAAATTTTTAAATTTTAACTTTTTAATTGAATCAACATTTATAGATCCCAAATTTGCCACGTAAATAATATTACTACTTTATTATAATTTCCGAATTTGACTTTTTTGTTACAATAACAATGACAATATAGATTTTGAGAGAATTTGTTTTAAAGTAAATTCAACTAAACTATATACCGACCACTTCCGATGTCTTCAATCCAGTAGTATTAGACATTTTTTAATTGAACATTAAAAACTCATATTTTAAATTCCAAATAAATTTCAAATAGTTAAGTTAACACTTCTCCTGATCATGTGAAACATATTTAATTTTGATTTATTCCATTTTTAAGAGCACATTAAAAGTATTTATGTGAATTTCATTTTCTATGTTTCGCAATCGTTTTCCATCTTTCTAACATGTTTTGCAAAAATGTATCTTCTGTTATTATTTTATTATATATTATTATATTATTATATTGTGTAGTATATAAATTATATTAATTTTGAATTTATTTTTGATAACTTCGATTTTATATGTGTATATATTTATGCATTAAATATATTAATGCACTTTACATAAAAATAAGGAACTTCTTAAAATACAGGACAACATTGAATTTAGATTAGAACTATCGATACATATCATTTTGCATTTACATGAGGAAAAACTTCCATCATGTATGATAAACATCATTAGAACACTCGAAAGCATTCATCAAGAACAAACAAGAAATCAGAATAACATTTTCGTATCAGTATCTGCATATATATAGCTATAATCATTTTGTAATTGATAATGCTTTAATCGTTTGTAACAAGCATAATTATACAAAGTATACAAAAAAAGCAAAATCTGAAAAATCTCCAAATGAAATACTAGTATAAACTTGTGCTTTTTTAAAATGTTTATTATTCATGTAAATTAGGCTACAATTACTTTGAACTATTATTTGAATTTGTTTTTTCCAAATCATATTTGACATAAATGTTTGTTTCTTTATTTGAAGTGTAAATACAATATGTATAATCTTCTATTTGTGTGATTTATATTTGTTATGATATTACTGTCAGCTGTGCTACGCTAATTGTTAACTGTTTTTATTGTTGTAAATATGCAATAATATGCAATAATCACAAAACACAAAACCGCTAAAATAAGTCTACTAATAATTAATTGGTTATTTTAAAATACTAGTTTTATATAAGGAAGCATTTTTTAAATTATTTTATGGAAGCCCCATATTGTAATAATTATTCCATTGTCATAGGCTTAAGTTAATGTTTATTTTAAATGTAATCTGACAACTATATATATATATCAAGATCTCAAAAGAGCCTCTGCCTCCCGTTTTATGTACAATAAAAATTTTAATTTTTAAAAAAAAATGGTTATTATTATTACTATATATTATTATTCTAATTCGATATCTAGTATTAAAGTATTTAGTATTTAATTTAGTATTTAAATAGTATTTAAATTGACAGAATGGGCTACGAAGCTCTTGCTCTGAAACATCTATAATATATACTTTAAAAAAAATGTCTTCCTTTAAAACATCTTTATTTTCTCACAACACATAAATTGTGGTTATCTAGAGAAATCGAATCATTATACGTATACATTCATTTCTGAGGGACAACCATATCCCTGTCTGTTGTTTTATGCTTTCATTGTTAATGTGGCATGTTTCAACATGATTAATAGTTATAAATATTAACACACATTTTAAAACTTTTTTTTAATTCAGAACAATACATTTTGACTTACACTTGTACACGGGTATTCTCAAAAGTGTTTTACTTCCTGTTATTATATTTATCTGATATTATATATGTTTTTTAGTAATATATCTTTTATATTTTGTTAAATATATTTACATATATATACAAGTATTATATCATTAAGAGCATTTAATTAATGCGCACATATTTTAAACATGGTAAACGTAGCGATTTTAAAATCGCATTACTTATATAAGTAACGCGTTTTTTAAGTTCACCTATCTAAAACAATTATTAGATGAATTTATTCAGTCTTCATTTTCGATTTTAAGAATATAATCAATGTTGATTTGCCGTTAATAATCTTAAGCGAACTGCTTACTTGCTTTGTAGACTTTTATAGCACACAAGTTGCAAAAAAGCGGTATAGTCTTAAAATAAGTTATCGCTCTCACTCACCTCACAATTCATTCTCACATATCCTACTCTCTTAGAAAAAGAGTTAAATTTTTAACTTTAATCTGGATTGATATAAATGTTGATATTATTGTATTTTGTAAACTTTCAAAATTAGTATAGTCATTCCAAGAAGCTAAATATGTATGATACAATTATAATTAACCGTTAATAATAATGTCTTTAATTTGTTTTTCTACATTGTGATACCATTAACCAAATCGTATTATAACTGCAATAACTGTGAAATTGAAAAGAAAAAAAAATATTAAAATCGGTTGTGCTCTCTAACATTTTGCGGGTGTTTTAATTTTTAACATATGCTACACCTTCTGTGTTAGTGTTAACGTGGGGATCAGGGTGTTATAATTGAATTATTATAAAGTGCGATAATTAAACAGATAAATAAGATAGAGTTTCCAAATGAATGTTATGGGCACATGATAGCAGAGAAGTCAACTTAATTTAAGAGCACGAAACGCATTACTGTTGTCTGCTAACAGATTAAAAGATAACAATTTTAATTTAGTGCGACATTATCTACAATTGCCGAATGCTTCTGTGATTATTTTTGCAGGGATATTTGGAAGAAGAAATAGAATAAATAGATTATCGGCATACCGATGGTTACATTTCAACATTGGAGCAACTTTTTATAGCTAAACTTCACTTGTAAATAGAATATTTTGAGAACTCTATATATTGTATAATCGGGATTTCACACATAGGCTACTATAATGCACATTATGTTAACAGCATTGGTTGCATTATATGGATATTATTCCATTTTATACTTACATATTATTTGCAACAACATGTTGAAAACGGTTAAAGAATACTCCAATAAACTTAACTTACTAACTATACTGACTAGATCAGAAAAACGCGATTAAATATGCGCTGGCTTATTTTGCTGTTTATTCTATGTTATTTAAAACAATATTCGAAGAGCTATCTATCTATGATATAGGCTAGCGAGAAGAATTTACACAATGTATATATTTGGTATAGCGGAGTATACAGTTGTAGCTCACGCAAGTATTTTACATGATGAATATATCATTTAATTTATAGTGATTTTCTAACGTCGTGTGGTGCACAGCATACTAATTAGTGATATTAGAAAATAAGAAGCAGAAATTATTAACCGAATCGAATGCTTATTATATATATATATATATATATATATATAGATATATATACTTTATTAATTGAATAATTGTTTATTATTTATTATTTTAAAATAATTATTATATATCTTTACATCTTTTTATCCATATTTATATACAATAATTAATAATTCATATGAAAACTGGTTGTATTTATTGTCACTATTATTATCTAACACTAAGCACCAAGACTTTGCATCCACTCCGATTTTATATTTCACGAATAAATAATCATATAAAGAACTCGTCAATTCTTAGTAAAATACCACCTCTACGAAAGTTACCCGGCCCACTTGCTTTACAGGGTGTTGCCTCAATCAGACTATTTTTTCCGGTATAATTATTATTTCGCAATGTGTAATTAAAAATGGTAAATTTGTTAGATTTGTTATTGTACAGAATATTAAATATGGACAAATTTGTATTTCGGTCATAACAAAACATTGCTGCCAAAGTAGTAGAATTTCAATAAAGAAACAGATGTAGAAGACCTGACATTGAAATATATGTCTAGAACAAGCAAGGATTGGTAGAAATGAAAATATAACATGAAATAATCCAAATATCGAAAATTATTAATTGTAAGCATTAATATCCACCATTTTAAAAAAATTTTGACAAAAATATGTTTAAAACAAGCGCTGGTACAATTACAGCCAACAGCCAATCAAATGATATGTGATATCAGGCTTGAAATAAACAAAAAACAGTTTAAATGTTTAGATTATAATTTTTAATGTAAACAACTCATTTAAACAACTGAAAATAAACTTGCTCTTTAGTTTACTTATTGTTATGTACGATGTAAATATATTGTTACAATGTTGGCATATAAATAAAACACTTATAGTTATAACATGTTGCTCAAAGTTCTACGTAAGTGAGAGTTATGTAATTATTTATAAAATTGAATTATGAAATGTAAAATCTCGAACTGGCCGTCCCCTTGGTTACGATATCGCCTATTGTATTTGGTAATCTTTTTTACACAACCATACGATTGAATTGTCACGTTGTCACTCTTAAGGCTCATGCTCAAAAAACGCGACGTGGCGTTACGGAGCGTCGCTCGGCTAAGTTTTAAGTCTAGTTCTCACGAAGCACGCTCGCTGTCACGTGTTATATTTTGATGTTCTACAGCCTATTTGCATTGAAATGTGCATTTCGTCACTCGGCGTTGCAGAAAATATTAATTGATAGTTATTCAGCTATTTTCGGAACGTCGCGTCACGCTTTGTGGGCCTTAGCTTATGGCCTTTATAGTATAATTTAAATAATTGGAATATTTTCAGCTTTTCAAAGATAATTGTGGTTTTATTGCAACACTTTAGTTTTGTTTCACTGTTGATGAGTTTGGTCTTGATTGTTGCTTTCCATTAATTACCAAGGTGAAGTTTAGATTTCCAGTATTTTCTTTTTAAAATTTATATTTATTTTGAGGTGGTACATGGATTATATACATATTGAGGAGTGGATTTGAATGAACCATAATTTACTATTTCTCTTTGTTGTCTCCTCCTCTCCTACTCCTCCTCACTCTCCCAATTAAGGGACGAGCACGAGCAAGAAGTCTGTGGAGAAGGCTCTGATCCAAACACTGCTCGCCCGATATGAGAAGTTTGGCGTGATCGGACGTCCGGTGAACCACAGCGAGAACCTGATCACAGTCAAGTACGGGCTGGCCTTGGTGCAGATCCTTGACCTCGACGAGAATAAGCAGGTCTTGCGTACCAACTGTTGGGCCCGCTATGTGAGTGTACTTCATAATATAGAATACAAAGGGTATTGCTGCATTAATAGGGTTAAACATGTTTTAATTTAATGTATGGACTCTTGTATATCTCAACGTGAATGCAGCCTGTTCTTCCGAACTTGTCTTTTAACTCGTTTAATTTGATTTTTGGGCAGTGTTTTTCGGTGCCAGACCGTCTGATCTTTTGAAGTATGTAACTGAAGCGTTTTATAGTTTTATTCTTACGATATTAATCATCATAATTTAAAGTTTATCTCAACATCTTAAAATTAAATAGACACAAAATATGTTGACTATGCACAGCGTGGATATTTGACTGTTATTATATAACCAGTACAAATGATTTTTTTCTTCTTATTAATTAATATTTATCATTGTATTATATCATATATATATCATGTATTTTTTTATTTAACAATTATGTTATGTAATATTTAGAAATGCATCAAATTAAAACGTCAAACAACAAAAGATCGCACAAATGTTGCATAGTGCTTTAAATGTTCCTAACGTTTTTTCGAAAATGTAACTAAACTGTATTTGTAATGTACCTGTTTATATATATATATATGTGTGTAGGCCTATTTGTTTTGTATTATAAAACAAATAATCGTCATTGAGAAGATTTAATGGATAGGGTGAAGTATGTCAATGTCATTTAACGTATAAAAAGTACATATAAACGGAAACTTAAGAAAAAATAGGCAAGATTAGGAAAGGACATAATACACCAGTATATATCGCAAGAGCTTGACAGTTAACTAACGGAGTGAGAAAAACCGTAAAAGCGGAAAGAAACTCAAGATTAATAAACTAAAACAAAGCAACACATACATACGATGAAATATTATTCATGAATGAAGGAAATATTGACAACGAGAAAATGGATTAATAGATAAAATAACAATACTTATCTAGTAGAAAGAGCTTATATGTTTATTGTTATGCATATATTCTTAAAATATATGATATAGTATTGAAAATAAGTGCAAAGAGTTTTTTATACATATATAGAAAGAGAGATAGAGAAAGAGATTGGTAGAGAGAAACATGGGCGAATGAGATGAGAAAGAAAGATAAACCAATAAACAAAAATGTTAAATACCGTTATAGCGTTGACTTTAACATTATTTTCACATGATCTGATCCACTCTGTGAAGTTATTAATTTTCTTTGAAAAAAGTTTGAGTTTTATTTTAACAGGAACATTACAATTTATATTATAGCTCAATTTTCAAAACAATGATAGTGAAAATATTAGATATGCTTTTGTTTCCATAAACGCGTTTGTCTACATGAAACTCATGTGCTTTTCTTTACTATATTTTTGTACATATATGTTTATCAAGTTTTAAAATGTTATGCATTAGTTATGCATTGTGTATAACGTACTGTAAGAAATATGATCACTTCACTCTGATATAATATAGTATAACGCCATGAATTTAAATAACTGAGAATAACAAACAAATATTTGCCTAAGTTCATATAACCTAACATATTATTATTAAATATTTTAATGTTTTTCACTAAAGTTATAAAGTTGATTTAAAAATGTAAGTATCTAATATACAAGTTAAACTTATAAGGTGCATATAATATATTTGTATTCTATACAATATACACAAATCTAAAATTTTATGCATTAAAAGATATTTACAAGAAAATACATTTCGATGAAAATATTAAAAAAATTCAAAACTGCTATTAATAAGTAAAGCAATTTGTACCATATATTGTGTTTAAAACACCTGATTGAATTTTATCTAATTCAGTAATTCTTTTTATTTGCTTAAAAGTAAATCGTTGTTTTGATATATATTATGTATACACATTTATTTGACTACTGTTTATTCTTAATTTAAACTTTTTATTACGTTGAATACTGTAACAATTAATGTTAATAAATGTTAATAATGTTAATAATAAAGTTAATAAATGATGTACTGTATATATACAGTATTTACTACGCTACGGTTCATATGTAAATTTACAATTGAACCTGCGGTAATTATTATTTTTTAATTAAAAAATTATAATCTGAAAAACAGCTTTTACAGTATTTATGTAGATATCCCAAAAGTATATTTTAAGTAAATTAAGCTAAATAATTCTATCCGAATAAAAATAAAATTGTTAATTTTATTCCGAAGAAGCACAAGCACCTTTAAACATTACCACGCAGTCATGTGTTCAATAAACTTTCCACATGATCAATCTCTTTTACAGGAAATATTTATGATTATTCTTGGTGATGCAAATATCATGCATTACAAATATGTTAAATGCATCTTATATAATCAGTATTCGACAAAATCACTTAATAAAATGCAATGAACAAATATAACATATTTAACATATTTTTTCAAAATAATGTGAGACATCACCCCGTATTGTAGATTTACCAATACCTTACTAAAAAATGTTTTATTTTTATTTTTTATTATTGAACACACACATATAAGTAATAGAAGGACTGTTTTCATCTGCTAAATTATTGACATGTTTCAACTTAAGTTTTCTGATTATTTGCTCATTCGTGCTAAACACACAACGCGGTTTAATTGATCCACAAAATAGGTTTTTGTAAAGCTGCTGTCATCTCAGAAAAAGATAAAAGACAAGCAGTTACTGTATATACTGTGTGCCCATATAGGAAAAATAACAAAAATAATATTTGTTCAATTCACACGGGTGTTTCCTAGGGTAATACAGGTTATTCTCTTTGAAGCATAGTAGAATTTGAAACAGTGTAAATTCTGGTAACCAAAGTTCATTAACTGTTAACACGCAGTCAACACTACTGTCATAACTATTGTTGAGTGGCTATGTTTCATTTATTCACTGAAGCGGCAAAAGAGTCAACTTTTCATGGCGTTGTCCGTTTCGCGAATGCTCAGTCCCGTCTGATGCGCATTCTCTGGGTGTTGATGATAATCACGTCGCTATGCGCTTTTCTCTATCACTTCAGCCAGCTGTTTGACAAGTTCAAAAGCGAACCCCTCGTGACAAACACCGATATGCGAACTTCGAAATTCGAATTTCCCGACATCTTCATTTGTAATAAAAACCCAGTTTCAAACTCATATGTGCGTCACATTATCGACGTCAGTTTTGATCCCAATTTTTATGATGAACTTGGTAAAGTGTTTGATCTGATCACGTTGCAAGAGCGTCTCTTACTGCGAACTGGTTTCAATAAAACGTACACGGACCTCATGTTGCGAAATCACATGAACAAAGAAACCCGCTCTTTCTTCTATATGCTAGAATTAATTGGCCATCGCTCGTATCAGACAATTTCGAGCTTCTCAATCAAAGGTCGGGAGGCCGATATCAACAGAGTTGAGGTTGTGTATGACCGAAAGCATTTTGCCTGCTTCAAAATTGCGGTCTCTTCAGAAGAAATGGATTATAAATCTGAAGAAGTGGATTTGGTGATTTTTGCTGACGATAATAACTTTCTAGCTTTAATCGACTTTATGAAGTTTCTTAATGTGTACGACCCTTTTCATTTCGGCATAAAACTTTACTTCGTCAAAACGGGTACAATGCCAACACATAAGACCCAGTATGTGAACATACGTCCTGGCTTTTACTACGATGTGCGACTTACTATGTTTGAAAATGAAATACATAATTCGACCAATCGATTGTGCTATAATAACAGTTTTACATTTACAAATCCTATTTACCGTGACCAACAGATTGACCGATCCGATCTGTTCGAAGGCTGCATAGATTATCGAATGCAGGCGCTCTTTGTTGCGGCTTGCGGCTGTCGTGACATCGATTTGAGTCAATGCACAATCCCCGCTGAGTTCACTAAGTATCCGTCTTGTTTTAATATGACAGAAGTAGGTAACCCGGAATCGACGGGCAACTTTACGGTAATTGATGAACGAATACTCTGTTACTTGAATTTCATGTCAAAATTGAATAAAAACGAAATTCAAGTGTACTGTAATAAGTATTTGTCCTGTAAGACAACGACTTACGAGTCAGTGTGGTCGTTTCTAAAGTGGCCTACGAAGGGATCAACTGCAGACATGGTTGAGAAATATATACGAGTACCCTTAAATCGAAGGAAAAGGCGGGGCAGGTTGTTTCCCGGCTGGGACACCATTACTGGCATTAAAGACATCCACAAACAGAGATCGGCATTTCGGGACACTTTCTCTAAGGTCAAGATTCGACCCATGGAGCTGTTTAGTACCGTCAAAACCGAATATTTGAAATACCCAAAGTCAAATTATATTTCCGATGTTGGTGGCATTATGGGTCTCTATCTTGGAGTCAGCCTCCTGACATTGTGTGAACTGGTGGAGCTGGGTTATAATTTGGCTCAACTATTTGTTTACTTTTTCGAATTGAAATTAAGAGTTAGAAGCTTGAAAAACGAAATATGAGAGTGTATATTATAGGTTTGCTGTAAACCATCCTTCAAATTGGACAATTTTATCTGAACAGATTTGTCATGTATGTCGACGTTTTAAACTCTACATATTTTTTGCATATGACAAAATATTACTGGAGTAATTTATGATTTAGGTATTACACTATAGTATAGATAACTTCCATACACATTTTTTTGTTTTTCCCACAATAAGCCTACAATATATCATAACGTAATGAAATATATTTTTGTATTGATGTACTTTTCTAAACATTATTTTGGCTAAACTATTCTTTTATTTTGCATATGTCAGTCTTCTCTACAAGTCAGAGTTTGAATATATCTGGTGTAATTACAGATGGACAATTGGCCGGGTTAATTATCTACCTGAGATTTTGAGTGAATGATTGATATCAATTCTGGAGCTATCATTAACTTTAATATACCCTTTCTCTTTAATAACAACTCTGTGATATGCAAATAATTGTTATGCCTTTATTTATAGGCTTAATTGGCAAACTTTACCCAGATAGCTGTAAACATAATGTAAACATTGTGGCAAATAAAATATTTCGATCAAAGAGAAGTTTTTTTGTAGTGTTTTGTACAAAATCGTATTGCATCATTAATTGTAAGAAATTTATCTCGTATACTCGGTAATTTTTTAGATTTACCACAATGTCTCATCTGAATATATATATAACTAGTTACTTATGTATTCTGTATATATATATATACCTATGAAACAAATGATAATTGCTCAAAGCGTGTTAATTATATTTCCAAATAGCTATATATAGATATATTCCAATTAACTATAAATTGTTCAATTTAAGTAAGAAATATATATTTTTAAACATTGGACAAGTCAAGTTTTATTTAAAATTTAATATATTGAATTTAATAATTTATTTTATTTCAAGTTTGACTCTATTTGACGGACCGCAATAAATATATGTATAAAACTATCTTATATAAAAACTTGATCTAGCTTAGCAACTACATTTTAGAGGAAATCATGTGTTAAATATGGTATTTGAATATTTGATAAAAAAAGTATCAATAGTTAGTTGTCATAACATGATAAATTGATTCACTCTCAAAACGGGTGTCATCAGTTGCATATTTTAAAGTATTTGAGTATTCATTAATTTTTTATTGATTATTTACCGCCTTTTAAAACATTACTATATATTTCCTAAACATAGTTGTCTAACTGGGAAGTAACGCGTATGTATTACAATTTGTTTTGAACATTTTGTTAAATGTCCATATTTTCCATTTAAAATATATAATATGTTTAATATATTCAAAATGTATACATTCTCAAAACCAACACAGTAGAAGACTGGTATAAAATGCCTGCGTTACCTAACATATTATCTCAATTAAGAATAATACCTCTCTGTTCACTAAGGTGTTATCCTAACCTAACATAATATTTCTTCAAGTTTATAAAATGTTTCAACAAATACAAAACAATGTCGACCAGGTTTACTTTCCTATGTGAATTTGATACTTATAATAAATGCGAAAGGCGGATAGGATAAAAAATGAAAAAATGTTGTGCTAATTGAAAATTGCATTGAATAAGCATAAATGTACCTTTAAAAACCGTTTTCTATTTTTAATGTAGAGATTATATAATATCATATCAGGAAATTATATGAATTCTGAAGAAAGAATTTTTAAGTATGCTTTTTATTAGGAATATATTGTAAAGAAATGAGTATATTTGTAATAAAAAAATCATGATATAAACTATTCATGCAAAACAAAATGGATGCTGAAACCTTAATCAATTCAAATTACAATCGATTAAAACTAACTCTTTTGTATATGGTTGACGTAATAAGGAAAACTCAATTGTCCACTAAAATAACCTTATGTAAACTTATTTATTATATATATATATATTATAACTGTCTACATTTTAAATATTAATGTTCTAAATGATGATTGATTTTGGTTACCGACCTTTATCATAATGAACATCCTATTGTACAATACAGATATTACGACAATTTCTGCACAATGAGGTGTTAAACAGTATGTCCCTCTTGAACCGCACACTACAATATGCTACAATACAATCGCAATATACCCTGTTGAGGGGAGGGGAGAAGTCAAGTTCTACTGATTTTCGGGGCATCATTATTTTGTTATCGTTATTTTAAAACATGTATGAACACACCGCCGTGCGTGAAACAAATGCGTCATTTCTGAGTCACTAATTTGAAGATCACTTCGATATTAGCCCCTGCCTATAGAACGCTTTTAAAAATGATGATATTGTTTGAGAAGTGTGCATTTCTAACAACAACAATAAAGATTTCAAATAAATACTACATTTTCCGATTTTGCTTAGTATAGTGTGAGTTATGGTCAGTTTATAGTTCGATTTCATTCTGCATGAGCCCCTTGAACTATTGCAATTATTAATATAGGAAATCAAGTATTTCGGAAATCGCTATTTGAAAACCTATGTAAAAGGACATTATGCCTCAATTAATTATTCTGTCAATACGATTATAACATGCTACTTTAGAAAAAATAAGAACCACTAATTATTTATTCCTGAGTGTAGTTTATTCAAAGGTCTAAATTTTAAGTTGCTATATAGATATATATATATACAGTATGTGTGTATTGTATACAATGAAGCAAAATTGTAAATTGGTACAATATTGTACGTATATGATAATATAAAATATACAAATATATACTAAAAATATATTACTTATATGCCCAAAAAGTTATATATAATATAAAAAACACAATGTATATAGCCTACGACTAATTTTTCGATTATGTCTATCATGACCTTTTAGGTTTGTTAGATATAATAACAAAACAGTTACTACTTAGTAATATTCAGATAAAAATATAAAATATAGTCAACACGGTTCATTTTAAACCAGCGCACATAAAACTTACAATATTTCAGAGTGTCACAATAATCAATTATTGAGTTATCTCGAGCAAATGTGTCTCACTTTGTAACTTTTTGTTGATTTGGTAAAATCGATTTATTTCTATAATATACAACAACACAAAAATAAGACATACAATATATTGAACTGTAACTGCGGGTTTTGGAGTCATTATGTTCAGATGTTACTATTAGTAGCGCAAATGCATAGTTCAAATAAGATGAAAATGTCGAATTAATATTCAAGTGGAATGATTGATCGATTAGGCGAAGGAATGGAGCGGGTTCGAATCCGATTATTGACAAAACATGTCTCTTCAGCAAACAGCTTGTGTCTGTTGAATGTTAATAGCTAGGCTCATCTTCAGTATTGTTGTTATTGACATTATTCGATATTCGGATTGTCAGAAATCGATCTAAAATGTTTACTAGTCCTTTGGCGTTGAATGAATACAACATATAGATAGACGATAAATTTAAAGAAAATATTTTTGGATTAATCATCCAAATCAGAAGATGGCGTTGGAGTAATATCAATTACAGTTTTATTATTTCCTAACCTTAATTTCATTTCAATATAATAGACTAAAAGCTGTGCTAAATTGTAAACCAGTTCCACAATTTCACAAAATGTTAGAATACTGACGCCGAGATATAGTCCCAAAATACCACCAATATCGGAAATAAAATTTGACAGTGGGTATTTTATATATTCTATACTGACAGTACTAAACAGATCCAGAGGTCGAATCTTGACCTTCGAGAAAGTGTCACGAAATGCCGCTCTTTGTTTATGTGTATCTTTTATCGATGCGATGGTTTTCCAACCAGGAAACGTTCTGCCAACTTTTTTCCTCTGGATTGTTGGTTTTTTAATGTATTTTTCAACCACGTCTTTCACTGATTCCTCAGATGGCCACTTTAAATTAGACCACAATGGGTTGTAAGTCGTTGACTTGCAAGATACGTAACTATTGCAATAAACATGGATTTCGTGTTTATTCAATGTTGACATAAACTCTAAATAACAAAGTATTTTTTCATCTATTACTGTAAAATTCCCGGTCTTTTCCGGATCGCCCACCTCCGTTATATTGAAGCAAGGCGGATATTTGTCATTAAATTCAGAAGGGATGGAACCCTGACTCAGCCAGATATCATGACAATCACAGGCCGCTACAAACAGCTCCTGAACTCGAAAATCAATGCAACTTGCAAACAGATCGGATCGCTCAAACGTTTCATTGTAGTAAATTGGATTAGTAAATGTAAAATTTTGGTGATAGCACAATCGATTGGTCGAATTTAGTATTTCGTTTTCCGACATGTCAAGTCGCACGTCATAGTAGTATCCCGGGCGTATGCTCACATGCTGTGTTTTGTAATTTGGCAAAGAACCCGGCTTCACAAAAAATAGTTTTGTACCGAAATGAAAGGCATCATACACCTTGAGATATGTCAGAAAATGTGTTCCATCGCCGTAATCATTGACGTCGGCAAAAATCACCAAATCGACTTCTTCGGAGATATGATCCATTTCCTTCGAGGTAACAGAAATTTTGAAACAGACAAAGTGCTCTCGTTCAAACACAACCTCAACTCTGTTGACATCAGCCTCCTGACCTTTGATTGAGAAGCCCGCAATCGTCTGATACGAGCGATGGCCAATCAATTCAATCATAGAGAAGAAAGAGAGGGTTTCTTTGTTCATGTGATTTCGCAACATGAGGTCCGTGTACGTTTTATTGAAACCAGTTCGCAGTAAGAGACGCTCTTGCAACGTGATCAGATCAAATATTTTACCCAGTTCAAAATAGAAAAGTTCATTCCAAACGTCGTCTACTTCAAGCTTATAATACGAAGCTGACAGTGGGTTTGTGTTACAAATGAAAATGTCGGGGAATTCGAACCGTGATTTGCGCATATCGGTGTTCGTGACTCGGGGCTCGCTTTTGAACTTGTCGTAGAGTTCAGTGAAGTGATAGACAAAGGAACAGAACGACGTGATTATCATCAACACCCAGAGGATGCGCATCAACCGGGATTGAGCGTTCGCAACACGGACAACTCCGTGAAAAGTCGACTGTTGTGTCGCTTCTCTGATTACGTAAAACATGTCCACATGTGGTTGTCTAATTAATGTATATTCGATACAATACGATGCAACCAATTTCACTTGTTGTATATGATATAGTAAATAATAATGTTTTCTGCTGACTGAAGCATTGTGAGCTTAAACTTCGACAATGCATTATGGTTTCCAACTACTTGTTAATGTCAAATGCTTTCAATTTCAGGTTGCCCAATTTTTTAAGAGAATAACGTTGTGTTGCCTTGGAAACACTTTGTTAAAGTGTGTAAATATTATCTTTGCTCTACCGAGTATGACATATTCATTATGCATCGGTTCATTCTCTTCCGACAAATCATTTAAGAATGGTGTACCTGTCAATTAATAAATTACTTTTCTTGTACCTAAAACAGAAAAAGGCGCTAATTTTTTTGAAGTTTGAATTTTGTATGCAAGGTGATGGTTTTCAGTGTTTTTGCTTTAAACTTGAATAATCTGTAGAATTTGTTTGTGTAGCTTTAGCGTGTATTATATTACACCTATTATATTAATAATATTGATAATGTTTTTTGCATATATGGTTTTATGGTTTTTAATGTATGATAAAATCTTATTGTTTAGTCCAAAAGAATATGCGTAGCCATGGGGTATCCCAAAGTAAGGCGCCCCTTTCAACTTTTCGAAAAAGTCTTAAATGCGGTATATTCTATCATTGTCATATTATACATTAAGTATCTTATTTATCAAATGACGCAAATCTCTTATCTCACATATGACGCAACTATATCGTTTTATATAATATATAATAAATAAATAACACTGATTATTATTATACAATAACTGGTACCAATTAATCCATTATAATATGTATTGTATATACATAGTTATTATCGTATACGTGAGATTTAAATGAAATTTATATAAATACCTGATATATACGATTCTATAATTTATCAAATTAATAGATCAATTTTGTTAATTACAATGACAAATATTATAAACAGGATGAAGGGAGACAGAAGACTGTTCAAATATACAAAATGAATGAATCACCATTTGTACAAATTATTCTCATAAAAGCGATGTCAAGTTTGAGGCTATGCAAAAACGGACTCTAATTTATGGAGAGAACAGTCCCTTTTGGAAATATCGACCTCTATACCAGTCGGGTATTTTGTATGCTCTTGATTTACTTGAAGTGAAGGGCAGGCCGAGGAAATTGCAATAAGCAAGTTTCATCAAGGAAATTTCAAATTGTATTTGCGGTTATAATTGTCAATAACATTAATTCTATCAATAAACTAATAGTTGTAATCAACATGAAAAATATACCGACAGGTTACAATCCAACAAATTCAATCGATAAATCAATTCAGTTATAACTAGATAAAATAATTAGATATATTATACCATATATATGTTAGATATATTAGATATATTGGATATAGGTTTACCATCTAGCGACTACCGATTGGAAATGAAAAGTTTCAATAATTATGAGTAAGAAACATTATATTACATTGATGACTTTTTTATCGTCTGTTGACGGTTTGTTTGTCTTTCACTTTACTAACTTGTTAACTTTAATAAATCGGTTTGATAAGTAGGTATAATAATAGACATTATCTTTTGCATAATTTTTAAAAAAACATGTGACTATCAATTTGTCAATTATATTAATTGAACCCTTTCTGCTCATGATATTGAATAAAGATAATATTGAACTAGATCAAATACAACTAATTGATAACACCCATGTAGATCTATAGACAATATCGCAAACTATGTATAATAAAGCCAGGAGAATGTTTTCTAAAATCGAACCACCAACCCTCTGTTACTGATAGTTATGTTAAGGACTCCGTGTAACTCTATGCACACCGGGGTTTGTTGGGGCATAGGCCGCCCCTCCTCTAATGTTTTGACGTTATTTTTAAGTAAACAAGCGGAGAAATACAACCATACGGAACATTTCCTACAATTAAGTTTAGCCACTTATAACCCAATATTTTTGTCATACACTATGAAGGGGGGGGGGGGGGGGGTCCGATTAAC
>JAUZND010003099.1:0-12460 GCA_034780555.1 Coelogynopora nodosa
AACGTGAAACAGGACATTAGATTTTCCTAGAAATCTAATGTCCTAATCTTAAGATAATTCGACGTGAAACAGGCTCCAGTTATTCATTAAATACAAAAATGATCTATCTCTTAATTTATTAGATAATAAATTAAGGTTAAATTGCTGCACGCACACCATTATGTTATGAGGATATTAAGTGTATAGTGCAGTCAAACAAACTGGAAGAAAATGACTTAACCTTTACTATCAGAATGAAAGCAAACCACAAGGAACGTTTTTATATGATAAATTATGATTAGGTTCATTTTCTACATTGGATAAGTGACTAAGACCGGGATATTGATTTTTACATAATAAAGATTCTACATAGACAAAGACAGCATCACAACAGATAATGAAGTGAGATGTATCTCTATCTATAAAGGCATTAGCGACTCAAAGTTAATCAACGACTACTCATTGTTCGTGGTTAGGCATCAATAATGCAACATAAAGGATCGTTTTCAACTGTATTTCTTCTTGCGCATGAGATGTACGGTTCAGTGTGTGCTTAAAATCAATTCAATAGAGTCTACTAAAACTTATAGTAATGAAGTTACTTTCTTTTTTGCTGTCACATAATATATTGGTAAAAATTATGACAGTATACAAACGACCTAGTTTTGTTGCTAAAAATATCAGCTTATGGAAATAATGTCGTTAAGTAAAGTAAAGTAAAGTCAAGGAAAATATAATATAATATTAAAATTTATTCAACACTATATTGTTAACAGTAGAACAGCCAAGTGTGGAAAAAAGGTGAAAATTTCACACTTTTTCCTTCAATAAATGTACTGAACAATATTTACACCCGATATAGGTGAACCCCATAAAAACTAACATTGTTTATGAAAAATAGGCGACTTTCGCGAATGAGGTATTATTTATTGTTTTTTAATATTAAACATATTTTGTATATCAAGAATTTTGATATTTGTTCAATTAGGTACTTATTAATAACTTGCAATTTCTTTTTAAGTAGTGATAAGTTCATTGACAGAGAATTATTATCATTGAAGTGTGTAAACTCCTAGAATTTGTTTAAACTATTAAGCATCACAGACATGTAGGGGGAGTAGAATAAAAAATGATAAGGTTTAGAAGGCGTCTAAATTGGCTAGCCACACACCTCAACAGAATCCTATATTCGCTACCGACTCCCTGTATAATCGTCAGCCTGTATAATCGTTGCTCTGACTCTGACCCTGTATAATCGTTGCTCTGACTCTGACCCTGTATAATCGTTGCTCTGACTCTGACCCTGTATAATAGTTGCCCTGACTCTGACCCTGTATAATCGTTGCCCTGACTCTGACCCTGTATAATCGTTGCTCTGACTCTGACTCTGTATAATCGTTGCTCTGACTCTGACCCTGTATAATCGTTGCTCTGACTCTGACCCTCCACTTCAGCCTGCAACTGGTTCCTCAACTCGGTGACGGTGACCGACTGCACGAGCCAGCAGCGCCTCCACTTCGACTGTCAGCGTTGGCTCGCGACCGACGTGGCCGGCTGCCCCACCAAGCGCTTCCTGGTCGCCGCTTCCATGATCGATGTGACCGACACCTTCGCTACCCCGGTCCCCCTTGCCTCCTCCCCTCCTGGTGATGCTGGTGATGGTGGTCTACGAACCGGAGGGTCTGTGAGGGGTCCTGTCGAGGATTCAGTTGGAGACCTTCAGCAGCAGCAAACGGCGATCGCCGATGAATCCAGGTAGGTAATCCAACTGTCAATAAATGGACCATCGGTTTTTTTGTGTTTTTTTCAGCGATTGTCGATAGTTTCAGAATCATCGTTTTGCGGCGTAATATTAAAATATCCACACGATTCAAATCACTAGCCGGGCGATTGTTAATAAAGCGCATTTTTAATAGTTTTGCGCTTTTAAAGATTTCTACTGTTTACATTGAGTGGATACTTTAACCCTTCGTTGTCTGGGCTGAAAACATAGACCGCAGTCAAGGAGGGGCTACTTCTGCTTGTGCTGTAGACTTTAAATTTGGCACCAATAATGTTATAGATATTATTAGAATATGTGAGTCTTTAAATTATTCATATATCTTCAGGACGCTCCAGAATGTCAAAAATAAGTTTCAGAATCCATGATTTCAAATAAAATCATCTGCGTAAACAGTTATTATCGACTTACGTGATGTCGAATCGCCAGTCTACACTGAATGAATACTTTTCATCAAATTGTAAACACTGGAACATTCTGTCATGTTGTCAGTAAAACATTGCAGACCTTCAGAAGATTTTTATTCGTGGCAATTTCAAAATAAATGTAGTTAAATATATAAATGAGCATACTTTGCAATACATTTTTTTAAATTAAAATGCAAACAACAAAGGGTGATAAGTAATCAGTATTGTGTTCTACCGTGCACCCCATATATATGAATTTATTTATTTTTCTATCATTCCTAGATGTACAATCTAACATAATCCTGTTATATACGATGATTACGAAAACGATGAGTCATTCACCAGCTTTGCGAGGCAAGCCAAGGCTATAAGATAGAGAAATATGTTAGCAGTTATGCGCATCCTAAATAGGCTAATTATGCTGAAACTTAATGTATTCAATTTTCTCTTAATAAAATAAGTTTTTTATTTGACGATAGTATACTATAAATATCAACGTAAAATTGTACCACGATTTTAATTGTGCAAAATAAAATGTTATCTGATAAACTTTTCGTTGTTAACAATAGCTTTGAAGAAGGCCTATTTAGGCTGTGCGAAAATGCAAATGAGTATGTTTTGCTTCGCAAAGCCGAGTATGACTTATCTTTCTCACAGCCGCTGCGAGGCACAGATTAGTATGATATACGAAAATATATATATCTATGGTAACCTATCTATCTTAAATACAATTTTTTACTGTTGGTTCTCAAAGATTTCACTTGGACAATTATTTTGTTTGTAATAAATTTGTTACAAATTGTTGCAAAAAATTGTAGTAAAACATTGTTATTCTGCTAGTTTATATCAAATTAATACTCTAATATTATAAAGACATTGAATACAGAAAAAACATTCAAAATGGAATCTTTTAAAACTGCAAAATTGTATTTAGGATAATTTTTCTAAACGGCATATTATGTGCAATATATAATTCGTGTGTAAATAAATAGTTTAAAAGTAATTGCATTGATTACGAAGTTAGCGTAAACAGTTAATCAATTCAGGCTTCATCAGGTCCGTTTAAATCTAGATGAACAAATAATAGTAATGAATATAATTTCTATCTGTTATTTCTATTATATGTTTTTTTTTAATGTCAGTATTATTTGGAACTGTGTTTTGATACCAGTTATATAATTCAGTAATTGTAATTTTCTAAATTCGCATTGAATCTGCTTATTTTTAAAAGATAGTTAATCTGATTCTGAAAATATTTTTCATTACCCATATTTATAAGTATTTTTTATTTATAACAGATGAATCTTTCTGTGAATGCATTTATTCGAATTGATTTTTAATCTATTTAACAGTTTCAAATAATATTATCCGCTTATGTTCTTTTTATTCTTCTTTTTTTTCTTTTGTTTCTTTATCTTATTTTAAAAAGAAGATTCCATTAACCTATTATGGTTATATTTTTAATGTATATTTGTACAGCATTTAAATGTACATGACTGAAATGTACAGCTGAAATTTTTTTCTTAAATTTAAATTATCTATTCTTTTAATACAGATATTATTATCTGTCTTTTGATTTATGATTTTTTTTTCTCATTATTTAACGATTTAATGTGTTCACTTTAATTCAATAAAATAATACAATCTATTATATTGTCTTTCGACACTTTATAATATGAATAAATATGTTAATCTGTACAACCTGCAATGTACAGATGTAATTTAGGTCAAATAAATTACTCGTATTATTTCGATTTCTTTGTAATGATAAACTAAAACCTTCGGCCATATGTTAGATTATCTACTACAATTAGAAATACACATGGCTTCACTATTACATAATAAGGTGAAAATATGAAATGAAATATATTGTGGAAACAATATCTGTATCTTCAAACTATAGTTGCCATGCTATATATATACATTATATACAGACCGGATTATTATCTAGTTAACCTTGTTAACTCTGCTTTCAGATGCAGGAAAACATTACCCGAGGACGCTGATCACGAGAAGGCAAGCCTCGATGGCCAAGTGAGCGCAAGGAGTCCACCCCCGCTCCCCTCCAAGAGCCACGATCTGGGCCGTCCTCTCTCCACGCACGACACCTATTCCGAGGGGCAAGACGAAGAAGCAGCAGCGGTCTCGTCCGATGAAGAAACCAGCAGCAGCTCAAGTAGTAGCGATGGTGCCTCTACGGACCACTTGTTGGAGACTTCTGTCCGTGTTGCGGTGGAAGCCGATGCTGCCTCCGTCGAGTTGGGGTCGGATATAGAGGGTGACGTGGAGGGGAACAATTCTGTGATGCCTTCTCCGCTGCCAAATCAGAAGCAGAACAGCGCTGTTCCATCAATGACGAGAGAAGAGGAGGATGAGGATGAGGATGAGGGCAAGAATGACATTGGAACATCGGATTGGGTAGTTCCCATCCTTCAGCGCAATCAGAGAGTCGAGCCGCTAAAGGGTAATGATGGAGAGGAGGAGGATGATAATGCTGACGACAATCTCAACGAAGTGAGTGATACTATAGTTGGCGTTTGTGTATGATAGAATGTAGGCTTGATTTGTTATAACTGCGTCATATGCAATACAGTTGTAAATAATTAATCTTTCAATTTATTTGTTTGTAACCATAGAATACTCATTGGGATTAATCTGATATAGATAATATAATATTATCTTTAATATAATATAATATAATAAGCTATATGGGTAGAATCATTTGTTTAGCATTAAAGTATCTAGACTATTTTAGTAACAAACTATATTAATCCTACATGATACTAAGACAATTGTATAGGTCTAGTATGAATTTTATAAGTATTTTTATGTTCCATGCATTTACATGCATTACATTTTCAATGAGGTTATTTTATGGAAGGCAGCAACATTGATCTACTTAAAAGCTTCTTAATATATGTTATACTAATTTAGATGAAATGTAGTGATTTTAAAATTTAGAATATTTTATAATTCTGAAATAAAAAGCTAGGGAATTTAAAAAAGTCATTCCAGTATTTGAAAAATTGTTTTACTTATATTAAAAATATTGTTTCTGCTATAATTCCGTATTGTGACTTTTTAGTTTTTATTTAAAGATATATTTTATATTTTGTAAATTGTGTTAGGTATTTTATATTAAATTATTTGTTTTATATAATTTTGTCAGTGTAACTTTTTATTCAAGTTAAAAAATAGTACTAAAACGTCTTGCAATGTCTAATAATTTCATCTTTATGCATCTATGAATGTATTTTGTCCCAACAGTTCTGTACTCAAGGCTATATATACTCAACTTTATTTTTAAGAAAGCTTTCCAATCATATTTGTTGTCTATATCGTTCTGATTATAGTCATTTATATGAGTCTCTTATTACTCCTTTGACTAGATTATAGTAAATAATTATTTACCGATCCTCTCTTCACTTTTTAGTTATGCTGGTAAAACTTGTAAAAGTGGTAAAGTCAGGATATTTGCATTAATATTCCGGGAAAAGATATGAACGCATATGATAGTAACACAGGAAGTTGGCAATTAAAGGTTGTTAGTCTATGTTCTGCTACAGGAAATTTCGTTCTTTTATCTGTTCAATATGTCGTATATACTGCAAAAAAGATTTTGATTAAAAATGTTTACCATTCTTACATAATGGCATGTACATATTTATTTGATATTCAGGGATTTTAATTTAGTATTATGTCATTATAATACCGAATAGTATCGAAGTAGTATCGAATATATATATATATTTTTTATTTATATGTTTCGTAACAATGAATAATCTGCAAAGTTTAACTTTTTACTATTTTAATGTCCAAAATATAAGTAAAATTTCAGTTGACTAGAATTTACAGCGTTTAAAGTTACTGGCATTCATTTAGTTAAATGAACATATGCTTAACTAACATGAAAAAGAACTACACCAAACTAAAAAACAATTGTATAAATACACTTCTCATACATACTAGTTGTTTAGAGCTTTCATGATCACCGATCGTTCAATAAAATACAAACAGCATATATCATACCCTTTCTTTATTTATGTATAATATTTTTATTTTAAAAATATTAAATTTATATTAAAAATTGCAGTCATTTTCATTTTTCCATTTTTTATAATACACAATTCCACTGAAGGACAATGTTAAACATTGTTAGACCTCATCAAATATCTCCTTCTGACATAAATCGTTATAATGGTGACACGTTCCACTGGATGTCCCCCTCCCTCTATTTCTCAAATCACGTCTACAGCCGCCTGGATCACCCCCAACAAGAAGAAGAAGCATTTCCAGCGACTCGAGCTTGGACGACGCCGACAGCAATGCGGAGACACGAAGCGAGGACAGCAGCTGCGATGACAACGACGATGGTCGAAAATCGCAGAACTCGGAAACATCGGACCCGGAGGCAGCCCGGATAGAGGATCCCGGGATCGTGGGGGTCAGCATGGCGAACGTGGAAGAGTCAATTGATGATGCTGGAGGTAGCGGCAGTGCGGGAGCCCGCCTAACCCTCTCATCAGAGGAGGGAGCAGCGGTGTCAGTTGGTATGATTGAGGAGGAACCGGCCATCGTGATGGTGGTGCCCGACACGGGTGAAGTTGGACAACAGGTGGGTCGCCTGTCCAACACTCATCCAGGTCTAGAGGATGAAATCTGTGATCTCTGTTTTGTACGAGCTTGGATAACTCTTTTAAACGTCACTCCTAATAAATTTGAAAATTCTATATATTTAGGAAAAATAATGGAAGATTAAAATAAGAAAGATATTCAAATATTTTAAAATATAAAAAACACTTCCGATGGATATTATGAATGCACATAAATATTTGGATGATGAATAATTTAGTATGTGTAAATTATATTAAACACTCGGTATATCATGTAATTCAATTGAATTTAAAATGTTTTACTTCAAAATTTATATCGTATTACATTATGTCAAATGTAATTTGAAATTAGAAATTTATTTAACTGCCGGTCTGACTTATTAATGAATAAAAACTGCATTAATTTTTAGTTAATTTGAGTTCTAATGTACTACTCATTAGCCAATTTGAAGCATTATCGGTTACTGAGTATGAATTTCATGTATGCATGCAGCGATATGATAATAAAAGACTCATTACTTAGTTGTTAGTTTTGTATATAAATATAGGTGCACACAATATTACTACATCTGTCATTTTGAAAATCAATGTTTAGTAGTAATCTTTAATATTTACTTCAACTAAATTTTGAACTTATATTAATATTCGCTTTGCATTAAATTGAAAAGGTTTTCAGAAAATACCGCCAACATTTTTAATTATTGTTATTTGCATATAGAAAAGAGTAGAAATGAATCTTATATTATTATTGTTTAAGATTAAAAAAAGACTTCTCCAAACAATATTTTCAGATTTGCTTAGTTTTGAATTTTACCATTTCATTCAATAAAAATAAGAATTTAAAATTACAATTTTTTTATATTCTTTTATTGAATTTGTTTATAGTTATTTCAAAATATTAGACAAAAACCGTTCCTTGTTATTGTTACCTTTTTGCTATAGAAAGAGGAAGATTCAAATCGAGAACTTCAGTATATGTCTAGCAATGCCGATGTACCAGTCCATAGTACAGATAATGACTACCCCTTTAAGACTTTATCTGATGAAACGACACTTACGCCGATTGGTTTGGCATTACCGGGAACACAGTATAATACAAATACAGGAATTATTATTGATGGAATTATGGATAGATCCAACCGGTCAGTATGTGGCAGTAGTCGGGAACGAACGAGTTCCGGTGCCTCTAGTGATATTTCTTCATTCCACTTTGGTCGACAAAGACGTGCAAGAAGTAAGGATTCAAGAGACAGCAAATCTCCTGCGTCTATAAGTCAACACTCGTTTAAATATGAAGAATCTCACGATTCAACTGCTACTAGTGATGAAGATAATGCTGACCAGCCTGGTGAACATTCATCGTTAAATGTAGGGCAAATTGGAGAAACTAACTCTTTGATACCGAAGGAAGATCAGGAGCAAAAATTCCAAAAAACGCCCACAAAGTCTAGTTTATTTATATACGATAAGACTGATTCATCAGATAGTGATGACAAAAATACGAGTGCCTTTTGGCAGGACTTAAATGGGGCGTCGATGCCTGAGGAAATTAATAGTGGAAAATATGGGCGCGCTGTAGAGGTAGGTTTTCTTTCTAATCATAAAAACAATATGTTCAATTGACCGCTTGATGTGTGAGCTTTCCCTAACATGGTTAACAACATGAAAGTATCTAACTAACGGCCGTAATTGCTTACATTCACAAATGAAGTTTTCTAATATTACCTACACCTTATATTTCAGATTTTTACATCGTAATAACACATTTAAAATATTGATAACTTCTAACTGACCACTCTATTGAAAATCAATTTTATTAGTCTAACTCGTTACATCTGGTTAATAGTATAATAATATAATGTGGTTATGCAGTATCTGGTAAATTATTTTAAATCTATTGTTTTGCTATAAAAATTAAGAGAATATTTATGTAAAGTATAAAGGCATCCAATGTGACGACATGTTTGCTACAAATGGTTGTTTGGAATGAAATGAATTATAGTATACTGTCAACAAATGTTTGCATTTTATCATTTTTAAACTGTTTTTAAATTAAGATTAATGTCTATTCAAACACATTTAGCTACATTTATTAACTGAAGAACAACTTTTTTAAAAATTATTTAAATATTATTCCTATTAAATTATACAAAAAATATGTTAAAATAATATTTTCGAATAAGAGCTATTTATTTTTTAAATGATATTGATATATATTTGGTTATTCCACATAATATGTCAAGAGTCTTCAATTTTAATAAATGTACAAACATTTTTCTTAGTGTATTACATTTTTATTTATCCATATTCTTCTTGTGTATATTTCGATATTCTATATAATAATGACATAATTAGTAAAAATCTACTTTGTAAGATAAAATATACAAGTTCTGTAAATTGCAGTATGTATCCCTAATTATTATTTTTTAATTATCCTATCTTTTGCATCTTTTCTAAAGAATGAGAATTCACCTAGTGAGCACAGTGGTAGTACCATTTCATCTCACGAATCTGAAAAAGACATTAAGGAGGGAGAAGATCGGATGGATATAAGTCAAGACCAACACAGAGTTGATATTACATTATCTGTTGCTAAACATTCGAAAAAGGAAGACGTAAAAACGATGAAATCGATTCATGAAGCAGTGATGGATAACGACCTGGAAAGTGCTCAGGAACTTGAGGCTGCACATCCCGGCTGTGTTGAGTAAGTACATTATAGATTTTAGTGCAGTAAATGAGCAAACAATATTCTACAAATATAAAATGTTTTTGTTTTAGAAAAAAGATTATGTAATATTAGGCATATAATGAAATTCTAAAATTCATGACCTGGAATTGTAAATCTTTGCAAACGCATCGGCGATCTATAAATATTTTTTAGAAAACCTTATTTCATGGTGGCCCTTAGTAATCCGATGGCCGGGATGACTCGAATATTTATATTGAGAATATTTAATTTGTAATTTATCTGTTATTTTATATTAGAATCGATATAGAACTAATTATTTTAATAGCAACAGTATAATTATTCTAATATATTACATTATATTAATTAAAAAATTACATCGGCAGATTAGACTACTTTTCATTTACATAGTATACTAACAGAGAATGTCATAAAATATTGGATGACTTGTCTAGTTTATAAGTTATTGATATAAAACTTGTTCTGTTTACTTTTAAAAAAGTAGTGGTAAAAATGTACTTAATAATAAAAATAATAATTTAATTATTTATTGACGTGAATGTAATTGAAGCGGAGATAATTTTAAACAAATAAAAAAATTTGGCGAAATGCTCGACTCTCCAGTAAGCCCGACATCCAGGGCTTCTACCCCCTCCATCTGGCCAGCGACCGCGGCCACCTGGACATGTTGACCTGGCTTATGGCGCGGGGAGCACGCGTCGACCAGACAACCTCCACCGGCTATCAGGCCGTCCAGTTGGCCACACTAGCTGGTCACACACAGCTGGTGGCTGAGCTTCACACCGGCGGCGGCGCCTCCCTGGAGTGTCGAGATTTTGACCGGATGACGCTGCTGCATCTAGCCGCCAAGAAGTAAGCGACCGGGCCAGTTGTATGTGGTGTTGTGTGTGGTGTCGTGTAGTGTAGTGTAGTGTGTTGTTGTGTGGTATGGTGTACATGTTATTAAGATTGTGGCTAGAAGTATATATTGTATATTTTGCTATCCATATAACCATTAAACCACATATTGCATAACTTAGTTATTAAATTATTTAGATTTTTCCTGTCATCATTGTTTGATTTCCATTATAACATTTAATATCCTTCAATCTGTTCATAATAATATTATGTTACTGCCATGTTAAGTGTATAAGTATTTAGAAAAATATTATATTGAAAATGGATTTTGTATTAGTAGAATATTTTTTATAAACTGTTTATATACATAAATGTAGTATAAAAATGGATAAAAATCCGAAAATTAACCAACAAAACCCAGATTATGTTATTGTCGCGGTACAACGGAAAGGGATTAAACTCCACAAATTAATGCAGTTGTCTTATTTCACTGTATTCAACGTATTAGCACAAACTTAAGAATGTAATAAAATACACATATTCATGTCCGCAGCGGTAACCTGGACACGGTGGAGTGGCTGACGGCCAACGGGGCCGACCTGACCACCACTGATGACGAGGGTCACACCGCTCTGGCGCTCGCCGAGTTGTTTCAGCACCCCGGGGTGGTACGCTTCCTCCGAGGTCAGATAAAAGCGGTTGCTGTTGACGACCCAACACTGGGCACTACTACCACCACCACCACCACCTCCGCTGCATCTCCTGCTGCTGTAGTTGACAAATCGATGGAGGAGAGTGACGGTGTTGATACCAGACCAGCTGAGGTGAGACTGGCTGCGACCGGGGTTGTGCTCAATGGTGGTCTTCGCACGTGCGGCCACAAGAATAATTGTGCCGCATTAGGATTGCTTCATATTGTAGTTGTCCGCCATGCAACTTTGAGACTTAAGTGAACAAATCGGGAAAATTGATTTTTTTATAGAAGTTATTATGAGAGTGCAATTTATTTATGTGTTATGGTCTGTAAAGTCAGTCCAATTAATTATCCATCCAACTATATTTAATTTGAAATTTTTCATTTTTGTGTTTATTAAATATTGACTGACAAATTATAAATTTACTCTATACATTTTTAATATCGACCTATTCTATTTAATTTCTCATAGTTCAATAACGATAAAATTAGTTGAATTCTTTAAGGTTAGCTTTAAGCCAAAACATTACATAAAATAATGTTTGAAAAGAAAAAGAAAATAAAATGAACCCCACTTCATTGAGAACAAATTAATAAATGAATATCATTAGGTTGCTAATTTTACAGTGATCATATTTTACCATGTATAATGTATCGAGGCATTCGTTATATCTGACCCGAAATATACAGAATTAATTAATTACAGTATTATTTCATATAAATGCATAATATAGAAAAGTCATTTGTTTCACACGCAATGTAGCATACACCTGCAGCGCACATTCGACCGACTAGGGAACAGTCGAAACAGATTATTGTAAGTGAGGATTTGTGTGTAGTCATTTATTATTTATGCTCTTTGACGTTTGTAAAATAGCAATGTTTAAGTAATGTTAGTTTATATAGAAGTTGCTATTTTATATACTAAATAGCTAAAGCGTTGGTACGTATGTTGTTGTTTTATTGCTTTTTACATATTATATAATAATTTATTATTATGTTCAAAATTTATAAATAAATTATAGTGTTTTAGATATGCAAAATATACATCTCGCGTAATCGCCTATTTATACAAGTCGTTATTTAACCACCATTTATATAATAGCCTAGTTTTCAATTTTACTTACCTTTTATCTGACACGTCTGGATATATTTTTCATTCTTTCCCATTGTCGTTATATACAATAATTCTTTATTTTTCGTTTTCTTTCCTTCCCCATTATTTTTAACATTATATTTTTAAGTACATGTTGTTGTACATCGTTTATGTCAATAATTATAATTGTATCTGTGTCGTTTTTCTTATAATTCATAGTTATTAGTTTTTCCTTTTTTATTGACTATTAAAACTTATCATTATTATTACCTTATTATTAATAGTTATCGGAATAACTTACTGTTGTACTCTTACAAATATTCCGCTATCCTTTCCAACCCCCA
>JAUZND010003100.1:0-12459 GCA_034780555.1 Coelogynopora nodosa
AGCGATTTCTTTTTGCTCACTAGAAACAGTGAGCAAAAAATGTTGCTCACGCATTTATAATATAAGCGTGGCATAAACTATATTCTCCACTATCATTGATTTGATTACCACCTTAAAACAGTCCAGATGTTGACAGAAAAGTCAATATAATTAATATGACAAGATTTTCCAAAGAAGTAAAGCAGTTTTAAAAGCCAGAGTGAAAGCCTGGCCGGAAAGAAATTTCAAATAAAAAAGATGACACTTTTGACCCTGAAGATTTCGAAAAAACGAATATTTATTTTGACAGAGAAACTCCGGAAAAATGACAGGAATAACTTTGGTTTATTATTTGGCTCTTCAAGAAAGGGAAGTCTTGCTCGAACTATCTAGGAATGCACTTGACATTTCTGAAGATAGCAGTGGACAAGAATTTGAATTTATAAATCAAACAATTATTACAAGAAATGTAAAAGCTTCTTTATCGTCAAAAAAATACCAAAATTTTTCCCAAGCACGAATCGGAATGTATTCCATTGAAAATGATCCAGAAAGACGTTCTGTTTCTTGTTTAAAAAATATTTTTCAAAGATTCCAACCGACTGCAATTTATTGTTTCCAATTCCTTGTAAAAATATATATAATGAATGAGTATTGGTATTTCTCAAGGCGAGCGCACGGTGCAAATACGATCGGGTCCTTGATCGTATATTATTTCTGAAAAGACGAATCTTGCACGAAAATATACACAAATCACTTCGTTCGAGTTTCCGTTGTTTCCAATCTTTCTGAGTGGTTTGCAGTCATCCGATACTGCAGCAGTCACGGATCATAAACAAAGTTCAAAGCGTCGAGCGCTATGTCCTTAGAGAAAGTGATTCAGATAAAAGATCTGTTCCTCAAATGCTCAGCTCATCTTTAGCAACCAAAGCATCGAGCACCAGCTGCACATGAAAGGTATTAAAACCCGAAATACCATCAGTTCATCGTTACGAAGAAATTATAACAGAATACCGAGCAAAAGAATGATAATTGAAGTCTGATATATATTTTCATATGGTTCTATAAATCAAAATGTTTTGTTCTTAATGTTTGTTAAATACATTGTAATGTATGTGCATTATATAATATCATTATTGCACTGAGCTTTTAATTGAATGATTCTATGTAGTAATAAATATTGTTTAATAAAAAAAGTGTAGTCGCATTGTTGAATTGAGTTTTGCATATAAATTCATTCAAAGTAAATTCATTCAAAGTAATAGTATTACAATGTTAATTACTTGGCTTGGCTTTCAGTTATCATATTTTAAACTATATTATATAATCAATAAACTATTGAAATTGCACCTGAACTGTATCTGTGTTTGCATGTTTAAAGCAAACATGCTACTCAGATTTTATTAACACTTATTCAAATGTCAATTATCCCTGAATTTGGTATTTCAACTTGGATTATGAGAAGACAAATTTAGATAGAAACTTATAATAACGTTGTAAGAAAATTCTAGTTGGAGTTACGGCTTTACTGTGATTGTAAATGAAGGACAGAACTCGATCATTGGTTTAAAAATACCTCAAGTGTGTCAGGTATTATACTACACATAGGGTGATCAAAATCTTATAATTTAAAACAATATCGTCATGTGTCGACATCTAAAATCAGGATATTAGTAGCATGAGAATATGACTAAATAATTCTCAAGTAAGGAAAACTTATTTTATCTTTTGAGAGTTTTTAGGAACACATTTTAAAGATTGCTGTCAATTATTTTTGTTACAATAACATTCAATTATAAATTGTTAGAAATAAACGTAAAATTAATATCAAGTATGAACAATTAAGTCCAACTGAAACCTCCAATCGCATTGATCCAAACACTAAAACAGGTCAACTCACGAATGAAACATGTCTTCCATCAACCGGAGTTGCAGGACTGGAGACAGACGCCTCATAATTCACACCATCAACAAAATCCGCGTCAGCAAGATCCATATTTACAGGCAGTATCAACTAATCAGTCAAGATTACTGACGAAGATACATCCTGATTGGAATCTAACCTAAACAAACCACTGTGATGGATCGAATATAAATAATATGTTAAACTGCAGACAGACGGCTGGAGAGACGAACAACAAACAACAGCTATAATCGCCTCCCCAAATGCAGTGGAATATACTAATCAGAGCGCACCAAAGGTGGAGTAACTGCACACACCGTAACAGTTGAGGCCTATTAGTGCAAAAAAACAATGGAACTCTCAGCTCAGATTAGTTATAACTGACGATGCAGACCATGAGCACAATAAGAGCGCACTGAAAGAGATTATTATAACGCAAGAAACGGTGGAGATGATTCGACACTGGACACACTTCACTGACGACATTGTGAGTTTGGCGATGGCCTGGCTCATCAGATGGTGACAAAATTCAGGACAATTTGATGACGACAACATCCTTAAGCACTGGTGTGCGTGCGTAACGTATAGAAATAGTCACAAGTTGAAAAAATAATATCTTAATCATGGTTAGAGCATCGTGGTGGCTAACCAATAATAATAAACGCAATTCTGTCATTGATTGCTCTCAAATCTTAGTGTAAAAATGGTTCTTGCGCATGTGAGATTGGGTCGCACAAACCAAAAGTCGCACTTGATAAAAATATTTATTTTATTTTTAAATTTATAACAAATTCCAAAAATTAAACCAGAAAATTATTACATATATAATTTATTTTTCTGCTACTTGTAATGTATTGACAAATAAAATATATTAAACCAACTACAGCATGTTATGTATACATTGACGCACTATGACATGTTATGTATACATTGACGCATGTAGAAACCAACTATGACATGTTATGTATACATTGACGCACTATGACATGTTATGTATACACTGACGCATGTAGAAACCAATTATGACATGTTATGTACACATTGACGCACTATGACATGTTATGTATACATTGACGCATGTAGAAACCAACTATGACATGTTATGTACACATTGACGCATGTAGAAACCAACTATGACATGTTATGTATACATTGACGCATGTAGAAACCAACTATGACATGTTATGTACACATTGACGCACTATGACATGTTATGTACACATTGACGCATGTAGAAACCAACTATGACATGTTATGTATACATTGACGCATGTAAAAATCCAGTTCTAAAATCGATATTTTAATATATCAACAATTGAGAATAAGCTTTCAGCGTTTTCAAATCCGTTGTGCGTATCTGTCATTTTTATGAAAGAATTGATTCTTTAGAGATTTTTAATTTCCGGATAATTTTTAAGCAAGAAGTGATATCTTGGCTCAATGTTCATTTTCAGTGAAATGTATTGATCGCTTCTGAAGTCAAATTGATAATAATTCTTAGATTTACTAGAATTAAATATCTTTTTCTAATTTTTAATGAAAGTACATAGCTTTATGAAAATGCAAAAGAATTAATGTTGAAAACAATTGAAATACATATTTAAATCAAATATTCGTTTTTATTTTAATTTTGAAAGCGGCAAAATATTCAGTTCTCAAAAATATGCAGAAGTCCACCTGGCGACTTCGACGATCTAATTATACAAAAATTAGAGTCAGAGAGGACATGAAAACAAAGTTCAATTGAATCTTCAAGAATAGACCTATTTACCGGTTTACTTCTGAGAGAAATATCGATTAGACTGATGATGGTCTAAGAAAACTGACTGAATTCATTCAATATACCTTATCGATTAATATTATTAATAATAATACGTAACTTAATATAGTATTTATGGCAACGTAAAAAGTGAGTAAATATAATATATTTGTGTGTTATGTATTCATTATCTACCTTTGGCCAAGCCATTAGTAGTATATACAAGTATACGGTTAAAAATGGCAATACAAACAGTAACTATTTCGTATTCATTGTATAAATAATTATATATATGTTCGTAAAATACATTTTTACGAAAAGTTAATTTGCTGTAATTTGGTAAAGCCGTGCTATCATAGTGTAAAACAGTTTTATGTCAACTTTAAATAATATGTAATACTATTATCAATCATAATTCTCAATTTTATTGTTATCTAAGTTATCTGTGAATGTCTTACACGATTGCGTAGATTTTAATGAGCTGTAAGTTATGTCAATATATTTAATTCTTCATCTTTTTACCATGGCATTGGGTTCAATAGTATGGAGAAAAGACTTGCCAAATAGTTATTTAAAATATACTCAAGAGAGAGAGAACTGTTCAATGATGTCGTGTGATACAAACGTACTCAAGACAGAACTATTGAACTGAATATGATGCCATTTCAAATATCGATAGTTTTGGTTTACAAACGCATTCCAATATCAATTAAAAGCTAACATCAATTTAAATAATAACTGAAATACAGTTGTCATCGCACATATAAAAAGGTAATAGTAATGTGCTTAAAATATAGACTAGTATGCATGAACCTACCTCGGCAGTTGATCGCTCTGAAGGACGTTTTTCATTCATCGACTGATATGAAGGCTCCTTCCTCATAAACGCTGGAATGTGAGCACCTTTGAACCTGGGTGATGAATCCCTGAAAGAAAGATACAATTAACAAATAAATCATAGCAAGCTCGATTTTGTTCTGATCCTTTTGATTTAAACAGTCTATGCTTTGTTTATAGAATAGGTCATATTTTTGCTCAAGAAATAAATTTAATGCCTAATTCAAATATACAAAGACAATTTTGCTGAAAAATTATATTAATGCATAGCACAAGTGTCTTAGTGGAAATTCAGCGATTCGTGAACATCTTATATATTTTTTTATTTCGTCTTATTTAGCAAATCTATCCTTATCCCCTATTCACTACACATAATATGTTGTATCATATTAATTTAATATGTACTCCCTTTTCAATAAAAGTTCTTACAATATTTTGTCCAGCGAATAAAATTATTAAAAAATAAATTATTATAATATAGAATAACCACTGGAACTTTAATTGATATATTTATCATTGATCAGTAGAACATGTAATATACATTTTTATGTGATACGTCATTTAAAGATATTAATCAAAATATGGCCAAATTATATTCTGAAAGAACTTTCTAAAACACTAAAAAGTGAAATAAAACATGTAAAACAGGTACGAAAATATACCATATATAATGATATATAGATCACAGATTGCCCTGTGACATGTAATAATATATATATATAGCATATTATAAGTAAACCAAAGGATGGACCATCAAAACTATAAAAACACATACTGTTTAAATGTCATGATAATATTGGGAAAATTCAATTAATATAAAATGGAAGGATATAGATCTAAAACAAACACTCTGAGAGGCTACATATAATATAAATAATGATTATATAGATCAAATCAATGTTTAATACTTATGTTTCACTCAAAATGATATTAAAAAATATGTAACTAAATTATAAGAATATATGCTATTACCAAATAGCATAATAAAAAGTTTATTTTTTTAAATTGAAACATTAACAAAGAAGATACAGACAAAAACATGTATTTCATATATAGTAATAAAAATAATTTAATTTCTGCAACAATTCAAATGGGGTGCATTAGAATATTAAAATAATATGCTTTCTAGAAATAATATGAAAACAATTTTCATATTCATTTAATGCAAAGTAGAACAACATATTTTATGCATGTAAAATATATTAACAGATTAAGAGATATGTAAACAATTATATATGAATCAAATGGAAATAAAGCCAAATATTTGATGCATGAACAATATGTCAACAAATATATATTATATTATTTAAACCTATAAAATATAAACCATGAAAAAGCACATGTATACAGACCATGGAAATTTGTCTTCACATTTCAGGAAAATTCACATTTATGGTGTTTGTATCAATTACTACCATTAGAATAAATCAGACAATTTTTAAATAGCAAAATCAAACTCAGTTACTATACTTTATCTTAATCAGCTGATAAAAATACATAGCAACAATAAAATAATGGCTTGATTCTGATTGACCGAAATATTTACAAACAATTATTGGTGTAAAATTTTAATTACTCCAATTCAAGGGTGGTAGTGGGAGGGGGTGAATCCAGAGTCAATATGTCTCCTCTATATTACTCCAATTCAAGGGCGGGTAGTGGGAGGGGGTGAATCCAGAGAAAATATGACAAAAATAATGAAGACAGGGCCATAGGCATGTATTTAATTTTGGGGGGGATCGTAACGAAAAAGGCGCAAAATTTTAATAAATTGAAAATATAATTTCATTATGAAAGTTAGGCTATATATCTAAAATTATATCTACAATTATTTATAAATGTAATAATATATTGTATAGATTTGGATTTACTATGTTATTTACAAATTATATTTTACTATAATTATGGGGTAGATAGATAGATAGATAGATAGCTATTTGTTTGACGTAGTTAATGTCTTGAATTCATTTAAACCCATTAATTTTATGCTTTTATATATATAGAGAGATATTGTAATATTCCAGAAAAGCCACAGTATATTTTATAATGTATATGGTTATTTCCCATAACATGTTTTTGATCTGATCTTTATAGAATAACATTATATGCCAGATAAACCTCTGATTTAAGATTTTTTTCACAGGTTTTATATAAACTTCAAAACGAATATCAACAAAATTGGTGTAATTTTATTATGAATATCTTGATCAATTTTAGTATCAATTAAATATCGAAAATAAAAAATATTTTAAAATAAAAAAACAACAATAATTAATAGCAGTTATATAACATGATATTAAGATCTATACAATTTTGCAGATCATATTGACCTTTCCCCTGTGCTAGTTCTATAATTTTCAACAATTATCTTAATTAACTAATAGGTATTTAAAAAATTGAACACTGTATAAATAAGTTATAACATATTTATTATGCTTTAAAATTGACACATTACTTTATGTTGAACAAAACAATTCACAAAAGGATAATATGCTTTTCATTCTATGATGCATACTCCCAGGTATATATCTCATTCAATTTTACTCTTTAAACTTTGACATATTAAAACAATTGTAATAAAATAATGAAAATTTCATTCTATCTTCGTAAAGCTAATCCGTTCCTGGATATGTGCTTGTATTTTGAATAGCATAATATAAATTATTATTCTAATAATACAAATATCTAAATACTCAATTTTTTTTAATTATTGGGGATTCTGTGATTTTCGAGCCACACAAAATGGTGCTGGGCAGCAGAGCCAACGGTTCTGATACCACTATTTGAAATAAATTCCAAAGTAGACTTACAATATGTTGGGTATAATCCGGAGTAGCCTACAGACACTGTTGAAATTAACAGTTTCCAAAAAATAATCAAAAGTTCAACTATATTGGGTGGTTTCTTATTAGATGACGTGCTCTAATGAACTGATAGAATATTGTTTGGCAGAGCTAATGGATTTTTGTTTACATATAATAACCAAGTGAGAAAATGATTCAATACAACTCCGTTACTTTATCTAATTTATCTTCTGATAGTCCGTATAATAGAATTTGGATTATTTAATGTGATTTTTAAGAACTAAATAAACATGTTAACATACGTTTTATATAATAATTTCATATTATAAAATGTTTTCCCAAATTTTACAACAAATTTGATAATTTGGTAACTAAGTTGTCAAATAACAGGGAGGTTATATTTTGCGATATATTTTACCATAATATACGAGTATATGAATATATTAAGTCAAAAGAAAAAAGTAAATTTGAAATAACTATTATGTTATAAATTTTAAAAAAATGTAACTCTACACGATATATATACATATATATATACATATACTATATTTCATAAAAAGTTACATCTGGTAAAATTATACATTAAACAGTTTGTAAGATATATACATACACACTATTTATTAATTTGTTACTGGTTAGACGTCTTGAAATATTTTAGAATAACTATAATCTTCAATTTGACGATCATTTGGAAATCATGCGATCATCACATTGTTGGTAAAATATATTGCAAAATTCTAGACACATGATGAAACAATAAAAGTGGTTGCAAATTCAAGTTGTTGAATTTTATCAGATATGAATGTTAATAACCACTACAAATAGAGACTTATTTTTAAAAAACTCCGATACCAAATTGGAAATTGAAGTTAAAGTCACAGAGTTTGTTTTAAATTATGAAACCAATTCTAATCAAGTATTACAAATTACCAAAATTGTTTGATCAAATTTATCCATTATATGCGTAAATGATTTTATAATTTTTGATTAGGTCTATTTTTAAAATTCGAATTTGCAATCGAATAATACGCTTTTAAAATATTCGTAAACTTTTTGCTTTTCGGTTTTATGTCTTTTACATCACAAAATAGTAGTACTATAGATAACGTATAGTTGTTAGTACATTAGGGGGACCGCTACATTTTGTTACTGTAACTAAATGGTAAACGTAATATCAAAATAATGCACGTTGTTTATTAGATGCTTGCATATATATATTTAATGAAACATTTTTTTTGATATTTATATAGACTAAATGTTAAAAAATCAATTATATTAATTTTGTTGAAAAGTACTCACCAAAATATCGGAAATTTACACATATCAATGTAGGTATAATTAGTACATACATTTTTTCAGAAACTGCTTATACCATATGAGACGGACACGTGTTGTTAGTTAAAAAGGAATTGTATCATGTAAAAAAAACTTTTCACTAATAAAAATGTACAAATCAATAAAAATCAATTTTATCAAAAAAATTCTCCAAGCGCAGCGTCCTGTATGAAATACCCACATTTGTACATATTATGGGCAATCAGAATAAAAAACATATTTAGAAACGAATATTATATAAAACATATACATATACAGGGTGGCCCAAAAGTTACTATAAAGTAAATATATATTTTTTAAAGTCAATATCTATTCAACTGAGCGACAATACACTATTTATGAGTACAGAAATAACCTAATCTATCTTGCAGAAGTTTATGATCACCAAGAAATAAATAATAAATCACAAAATTTAAATTATATCTTATTAACGTAAATGACAGCAAAACAGATCTAAATAGTGATTGATAGTTTAATTATAAAGGAGATTCCGTATTAAGTACGTCATTACCAAGAAACTGCGGACTTATTTGGCCAAATTGTTTGGACTGACTGACGAGGCAAATTTTAAACTATCTGGTGCTGTTAACAAACATATTTGTGTCTTCTGTGACTCTGAAAATCCACACGAAATCTATGAGAAGCAATTAAACCAGCCAGGAGTGACAGTGTGAGCCGGTATTTCTTCTATGGGAATTATCGGTCACGATTTTTGGTAGCAACTGTAAATGGTGATAATTATTTGAAAAAATTAGAAACTGCAATTGTTCCAAAACTAAAAAAGAAGACCTGATTTTGAACATTTGTATTTTATGCAAGATTGAGCACCACTCCAATATGCCCCCCCCGTACAAATTTTTTTGCATTTACATTTTCAAGAAAATGGATTGGCCGATGGGAACCAATGGCATTTTCCCCACGGTTGCCCGACCTTAAACTTATGGATTTTAGTATGTGGGGTATTATTGAGATATCTGTTTTTGCAAAAAGGTCAGAACACGTGGTCATATGCGTCAATTTATCTCTGAAACATTTCAAGACTTCAATAGAAACTTTCGTACAAAAATATGCAAGAATTTATTATCAGAAAAATGTTGACCATATTAACTGTATTATTTTTACCATATTAACTGTATTATTGTGAGCATATCAACCGGGTAGTATTGTGTTTAATAATATGTAAAAACAAAGTTGAAACACAGAAAATATTACAGAAAATTGTAAAAAATAGAAGTTCTTTTAGTAGAATACTTACAATTTAATTTGTAATCGCTTTTACTACTTATAGTATAAATTAATAAAGTTAGAAAGAAGATGACTTTGTGATAGGAATTGTCGATATCTATCTCTGTCAACCATGAAAGTGATTTACAATATACAAATAAGTGTTATAACCATAGAATATTTATAACTATTCTATATATACATTTTAATAATATGAACAGTATATATATGTATATATTGTATCTATGGTTGTAACAAAGACAATCCACATGTTAATAATAAAATCAAACTAATAATGTTATCAATATAACTAATACAAAAAAGATTAAAAAACAATTAGCAAAAGAAACAGAAAGTTCTCCACATGTAATATCAATGCCATTGGGATTAAGTGTATTACATTTATACTTATGTAATACTCTTGCCGACTACTATGTCGACCAGATTATCATCGTTAAATATGTTGCCTTGTTTCATTTGGTTTATTCTTCTTCTATTGTCCATCGTTCTAATATGTATGCTATTACTAGTATCACCTATATGTACGACTTATTACAGATTTTACATTCGATACAAAATATTAAATTGCTGGAAGGGCAGTTTCCTCCCTAATTTATGCAGGTTCATATTATTTATTTTAATCTTTTTTTCCAGTCAGTAAGTTACAATAATATTTGCAGATTTTCATCATGCATTTTTATTATTAATAGGAAATTTGTTTTTATGGTTTCCCTACGAGTTTTAATTATTTTGTCTATTATAGTAGTAACACGGTGGAAAGCAACCATGGGAGGATTTTGTAATATTTGTTTAATTAAATCACTGTTAGCAAATATAAATATAAATTGTATAATAAGAATATTACCTAATTTACGCCAACGAGAATGATATAATTTAATGCATGGAATCCCGTTGGTGTATATTTTAGTTTCGTTACATATTAAAGATTAATTAAAATGGCAGCAACTACTGAGATGGATGGGTATTTGGTGCAAAAGTCTGAAGGTCGGAATGAATAAGTGGATAAAACTCTTTTCGGTGAGCAGAAGGTGTTAATAAATTCATTAGAAAAGAACAAGGGATATGTTTGCAACATATTAATCATTTTATTTAAAACATAAAAATACAGATAGGAATATAATAAATATATTGGCAATTTTTCATTAAATAGGTATTATGGTGGCCTGCAATTATTTGGTGATTCTATTCTATTTTTATAGTCGTTAATTTTTTGGTTGAAAAGAAATACAGCTATCATTTATTTTATAATGTGAATATATATTGTATCTCTAAGATTGAGAAAGTTCTTATTTATACTGTCCTGAAAAATATCTCAATATCAAAGCAGGGAAATCTCACGTCAGGTACCTGAGACATAATGTTAATTTTAAAAAGAATAATTTACTAATTCTAAAATAACTTTAAAAATGTTAAATAAAAAAAAATCTATATAATTTTTTGACAGCTTTTTATACTTAGGGGCCAAAGTTAAAACAATATTTATTTAGCCTAATACTACTGTCAGTAACTGTAAGGTATAGTTCATATAAAGCTAAAAGCTAAGATATAAAGATAAAGCTAAAAGTAAACTAAAACCATTACGTAATACAAAATTAAAATTAATCCCAGCACAAAATGTTGCTGACAACAACGTTTCAGTTGTCTAGAATATCAGTTTAGAATATACATGCAAGTAAATCGATATATTCAATTTCTATTATATTAAAGTATAAATATTATTCTGTTTCAAGTTTATATAATTTAATAGACTTTCATAGACTAAATATTAAGTATAAGATAACTAATTATAATGAAGAGTTGAACAGAAATAATATACGAGTTATGAGGCGAAGTCAAAATGAATTCGAACTCCTGCAAATTAAAGCAATTTCTACTGATAATTATAAAATAAATAAAATTATTCATTTTTAAAATTTTCATTAATAAAAAATCCTCGAAAAGTAAAGTCCAGTCAATTGAGAAATTAATACATAGAGATTTCACTTTTACTCACAATTAGCATGCGTAAGTTGTCTATACAATATTATTTATTGCCTGTATATATCTAAAACATACTATATGAACTATTTTACTGCTGTCAGTTTTTAAATCATTATTTTACAAAAGCTTTCGGGTAACAAGTTAGTAGAATTAAATTGAATACAAATCAATATAAGTGTGAAATCTCTTTGCAATAATTACTCTATGATCCAGTCTATAAAAACCCATATTATAGAAGTCAATAAAATTTTAAATATTTGAAACAGCAAATCTGCTGATTATTTATAAAGATTTTATTATCTAACATTGACTTTCATACAATATATTTATAATTATATAATCAGCAATTCATTATATCAATAAATTTGCCATCTTGTCTTGTTAAATCATTTTAATTATTGTTATTTATTTGTAATTTATTTAAATATAAATATTAATAAAATATACAAATACTTACATTATTATTACATTACATTCACCTTCTCACCTTGTACCGTCAGCTCATGGGCGAGCTCTGGTTACCACATCTTTCGTCAGCGCTCTCCATTCTTCCCTGTCTTGAGCACTATGTGTGAGCCTTGTTTGGGACTTTCCTGCTGCCTCCGTTAGCTCATCCA
>JAUZND010003101.1:0-12458 GCA_034780555.1 Coelogynopora nodosa
TGTAAAAATAATAAGTATGGATCTTACTAGATCATGGTGTAATATCTCATTGTCATTTTGAAAGTCCAGATTTAACGAGATCCTGTCGAGGTAGACACAAAACCTGATGCTGATGATGCTATTAGTATCTGTGATACAGTATGACTCATGCTAATTCTGAATAACCAGGGGCTGCTGATGCTATAACCGGGATAAAACCTGATGCTATGAAATCAGTTTTATCCAGGCCTTTGCCTTTGCTATATTGAAATCAGAATTTATACTTGACACTATAGGCCCCAGCATCAGGTTTTGTGGAATCAGCGACAGCTTTAATCTATCAAATTATTATATCTGTGTATGATTGTAGAAGAAAGTTCAGTGGGACATTTCACACTGAAATATATAATTATGGTGACGTTTTTTGGCATCATGGAACATTTAATGGAAAACATTTGAAAGAATGTTGAAAGTTTAAGTTTGTTAATAGCGTATGTTTCTATGTACATAGAAGAACACATCTACACAATACAATTATTTATATTTAACAGCTTTGTAATTTGTTTTATTTATTCTATTTGATAGATATTCGTGTTATGCGCCTGTCTACCTGATTAGTTTGGTGACTAAAGAATTTTATATGAGCAATTTCCGGCCAATTATGGCCTCATAAATAAACACCTGTATTTATTTTCCTGAAAAAGGCATTTACTGAATCCATTTAGAGTTTTGTAGTTGGCATATAAAAGCGGTTAATTTTATATAGAGAATATTTATTTATATTCTTTTATACTTTTAATTATGTTATTGCATTTTGTACTGTCCCGCCATTATCACTGTTGACACCTGTGTGGAGAATATTATAAGTAAAAAAAAAAAAAATTAAGAAAGGTTGCCACATATAAATATATTTGTTTCTTATTTAATACAATGTCGTTTTATGCGGTATAAAATCTACTTATATGCAATAGTATACATACATATATATATATAATATCACTATGGCAGCGGCTAATTTGTATGACTTTATAATAATTATTCTTCCTCGTGTTTAGTCAGGGTTCATTAATATCGATCTGTTTGACTTGTAATACAACTGCGCCATCTATAAAGGAATCCACAAAAGTCTAACTTAATCTGTATAAATTAATTGCCATGACTGGATTAATGTTACGCTTTAGAAGAGATACTTTAAAGTGTTGCTGATTACATTGCATTAAAAATAACTGTAATAGTGACAGACACTTCATCATGATATGTTCTGCTATCATCCTGCCTAATAAATATATTGTCAGTCACTCTTAGTTAGGATTCATCAATATCGGAATATCTAGACGTCATATTATGACCGCTGATATATTTACTATCACTTAGTGCGCGTTTTTAATATTATAAATCGAATTACAAAATATTTTAAAACTTTTTAAAATACATTCTGTGTTGTAAAAAAATTATAAAAGTAATGGTATTCTGGTTTTTGCTAACATTCTAATACTAATCTGACTACAAACGACAAATGTAAAAGTTCACGTTTTTACGCGGAGAATATGTTATAACATAGTCTAGTACTATTTGCTTTCGTCATTTTAAAAGGCTCCCCATAAGGTCAGCACAAATGGAAACCAAACGTTTAGCAGAGCGGACCCGACACATGTTGGAAATTATTAGCTTTTGGTATATTAACTTATGTAACATCTAAAATGGAATCATTGTTTTTTCAATTTGTTTTTTCAATACAGGTATGGATCTTGTTATATTGTATATTCAGGCTGCGCCGGTCGAAAATGTTTTTTGTTGATGTTGTAACTACATCATCTGAAAACCAGCTAACACAGAGTTGACACGGTATATCTATAAACATTGACTTGTTGTGCGGTAGATTATGTACTGATTATTTCACTATTAGCACGCGAGTTTATGGCTACAGTTTTTATAGAAACGAAATTCTATTTTCTATTTCACTTTGCGAATAGTGTGGGTTAAGGCCTATGCACACCAAGCGCGACGCGACGTTCGCCAGACAGTGAAAGGAGCCTATTTATGCTTATGCGTTAACGTTAGGCTAACATGTATTGTATCAGGCATTATAACATATGACAGAATGTTTAGTTTATTTAGTTTGATGTACCTAGTGAATTCTGTTTTTTTATAATTTGTGAATCGACGTTAATTACGAAAACGTTTAAAGTTGGTGATAATTACTATTTTAGAAGACAAAATCTTTACAATTGATGAAGCTTCTTTTTATGTGGTTCATGTATTTTTAGCTATTTTAAATTGGCGTATTCAATAGGCAAGAATTATCTCAAAATTCTTTTAATGCACTACCGTTTTTTTCGGTTAATTATTTGTTTTCTTTACTGTAACAAAACACACAGAGCAAATGAAAATTGTTAAATAATTAGTCGATGATCATAAATAGATTCTTCCATTGTGAACACTGATGTATGGCTCGAAAATATAATGTGAACTATATTAAGTACCTACAACTATTTATTTTACAATAATTCACTAACATTTATTATTATTATTATTAGAAGACTGAACAAATGAAATGGATGGAGAGGGTTTGCATATTGCCGGGCCGGGTTTGTAGTGTACGTTATATTAGCATAGGCAATCTGTCTCAGCCTTGTTAGGTCATTAGTTTGGAAAATAAGGCGTCAGATTGAGGTATAGGCTACATAATGTAGAGTGCGTCGAGTATAAACAGTATATATGTTTTGTTTAGTTGAGATACATCCATAATGATTTCATACTTAATGGTGAACAGAATCGTATTACATCGTCATTAATGTCTATCCAAACAAAGTTTTCACTTTTTAATCTGTCCATTTCTATGAGTGTTTCTTTATAGAAAATATATTCTAATGCAATAAAAAAATTGTTATAGCTGCACTGGTTAATTTTTAGTGTTTTCTTAATTTTAAACAATTAATGTTCACCATTCTTAAATGTTGCATTACTAAATTTTTTTATCCATTTAATAATGTTAATCTCTTCATTGCCCACCCCCCCCCCCCCCCACACAAATCGCCACAATTTGATTGGAGATGCAGTCTAGACATGTGTCCTCGTCAGTTTATTCTGGATTGTCATGATTATTTTAATTTTTTAATGATTATTCTAACTCTACAATCAGCATGACCGTTGTGTTCTTTTGACGAGACAAAAACAACCGGGAGAAGTCTGTATGGATTTCGTTCTTGTGTAGAGAAGGTTTGTATAGAAGACATGTATAGTATAGAGACATGGAAAGTATAGCTTCCCTTGTCCGGTCATTGTTCCACTTTGTATTCACGGCAAATGTCAGGGACCTTGAATTCCTGCGTAATTTTCACGTCTCTCTCCCCACCCCACCCCCTCTCTAGAGAGATGATCCAGGACATGCCCACCGTGAGCTCCTGTTTCGGTCTGGGCCGAGCGATCGAGGCGGCCACCCGCCTCACCATCTTCAAGGCGACGGGGCTGGGGCGGGTGGACATGGGCCGCGGGGCCAACCCCTACTGCGTCGTGGAGTGCGAGGGACACCAAGCGATGACTAGCGTGGTGGAGGCCACCCTCTCCCCCGTGTGGAACGAGAGTTTCATCTTCTTCCGGAAGAATCCCAGCAGGGAGCACATCGTGATCAATGTAAGCATCTGGATTCTTGGCCTCTGGAATGTAGGGTGTAGATCAGTGGTTCGAGCGGCCGACTGCAGATCTGATGGTCGCGGGTTCGAATCCCGGTTGGGGGTGGCTTAAAAGTTTGCAATGAAATATGTAGTTCAAAGTTTGTGGCAGACGAAAGTTAGTCCAGTTAAAAATAACAAAGAAGGATTTTCTACAGAAAATAAACAATTTTATTTTTTGTAAATAGCTGTTGACTCTATAATTAGATTTATTATCAGTTAAAAGAGAAAAGAGTAAAAAGGTTTATGGATAACATATAGTAACAAAATATTAAATTATTTTAATGTAGAAAATCGTTTTTCTAAATCGTATATATTTTCAATTCAATTAATATATTGTATGTAGTTACATATATATATATATAAATAAGATTGTTTTATTATGTTTACAAGCTAGCTATTTCTTGCTCCGATAATATATGTAGGAGAATGTTTAACATTAACAAATGCTCAATCAACAGAATAGTATTTTATGTACTTCATATTCAACATGAATACATTATTCATATTTAAAGTAATTATCAGATTTGACCGCCTACAACAGTTATAATAAAATAATTTATGTTTTTTTCGTGCCGAATTCCCTGGATTTTAGAGTTGCTGAACTCTAGATTCTGCATATCTAGGTTAAATGAAAAAATACAGTGGCTTCTTCTATCGCTGGAAAGTGGAGTTCAGCGACTTATGTTTTAAATACGTGATGTGCAGTTGATATTTTTTATAATGAAAATGAGTTGATTTGCTTCGTTAATATTTTTTACTTCTAATTTTTTTATATTATAAAAGATTGACATAAAGTTCAGCGCATGGATTGATAATGACATTGAATAAAGAAATTATTACAGGATTTAAAAGCTGTCTATAAATCCGATTAATTATTGCTTTGCTTTTTTGATATTATTACAATTTTACTTACTGACTTAATTTATATTTTATGATGAGCGTTTGCGGAACCTACTTAGCCGTTTGTTTGGTTATGTTATAAATCTATAGAAAAATCCGATCCCGCGAACCTGTAAAACTCTGAAATGTCAAGTAATTAGAAATCTGTAGATAAAGTCGGCGAATTTTTTTAAATAAAAGCAGCTTGTCCTTTGAAAATTCACAAGGATGCAGTCTGTTGTGGAAAAATCTATTTTTTCATCTCCAGCAAAATGTGTCATGGAAGATACTTGCAAATGTCATGCAGGGAAATCTTATTGTCAAAATGTGTGGTAAGTGGGATGTCTGCGTTAAAGAACATCTAACAGTCTTTTATGGACAAATATTTTCACCAACGCTGTCCGTTATATATAGCGGAAGACAAAATAGTTTATTTTCCTTAAATAAAGTGGTCTTCCAAATCTCAATCGCTATCATGCACAATATTATGCATAATTTAATTTTTCTTTTTTACCTTGTTATTTGGTTCTAATAATTATACTATAATATTTTACTTGTCAATTTCAACGTATTTATAATCCTGCGTTCAACATTATTATGAGTTGTTTCTTTTATGCAAAGCCTTATTTTACTGCATATTAATTACAATTAGGCCTACTGCACCATTCCCACTAGAAACCATTCGCTAAATTAAATTATCCCATTTTATTTCATAGATAAGCCTTGTTAAGTATATTTAAATTATGAAACAATCGAATAAGCATGTTTATAATATCATTTTTGAAATGAACAGTTGATACCGTTTCTTGTTAGATTTCGATTATGTTATTAATGATAAATATATTTAGATGAAAACCTTAGTATTTCGAATAATACTTCTTGAAATATATGTTCTTTTTTCATGAATATATCGTCCAAAATTGTTTATAGACTGCCTTATTTTGAGTACCAATTGTAACACTCTGTTATGCATGCGCTGATAAATATGGTAACTTTGATTTTCAATATGAAATATATTTAGATATATGTATATTATAAATATTGAGATACTTTGAGATTATTAAATAAAGTTTGAATTCAATCAATATATCTAATTAGAATTGCTCACAAAAGGTTTCGTCGTAGTTTCTACAGTAGGAGGGGAAAAACTACGGACTACGGTAATTACAGACAACTAAAGTTCTACAAATATCATACTTTATACTTTTATATATTAAACTAACATTTATTTAGATATATTAGAATTCGTCGTATAAAGTGCATCGGTTTGATTTTGTAGAATTGTCAAATTAGATAACGTTTCTTTACGTTATATTTTTTGTTTCAAAACTTTTTAAGCGGTCAATTTCAGAAAACTGCGGCAATTTGTGATGCAAATTACGGGTAAATGTCCTTTTCGGAGTGCGCAGGTCTGATGTGGGATTTTAGGATTACATGGGAAATCCATGTTATGATTTTCTGCGAACAACTGCACACTGATGCGCTACATCAGCAGGGAATATTTCAATATTTGAGGCTAAGACTTGTGGGTCAATTTGACTAGCCTATACCTCCACCCCCCCTCCCCCCCCTCCTCCGGCTTTATAGGTTTTCAGAAGCTTCTTGTGCTGCTTTAGAGCCAACACGCTGTCAACGACCGATATAGTTAATTCGCTTTCAGTGGACATATTGAGGGAAACATTTTTAGACAAATTGAGCGCCGTTTTTGTAGCTGATATAAAAGTATGCACAATATATGCAGCATATAAAATATGACATTACATAATTAACGTAAAACATTATAATAATTATTTAAATTAATTTGACCTTAAAACGTAGGTCGGGAAAAAACCACAACTATTTACTTAGTTTAATACGTTAAAATGTTATCAGATCCATACTATTGATACAATAAGTCAGCGTTATCCTGTGGAATCTATCGGTGAAGTCATCGTTTCTGTTTGTTTTATTTCGGCATTAATTAATAAAACGCCATACATTAAATTGCTGTGGTAACTTGTTAACAACATATACTACAATTTATTTAACACCATTTTTTCGCCGCGTAAATAAACTTGGTCTAAAATATGTTTTTACCCGTCTTGAACATGGTATTGATTGAATAGTGATTTACTATTAATGTCAATTCTGTATCTCTCTCTCTCTCTCTCTCTCTCTCTCACACACTCGACAAAACGCCACCAAACACGACAACGTACATGCAACTCTGCAGATCATGAGCCGGAACACCGTGTTCGACGACTTCCTGGGTCGACAGGTGTTGGACATGAAACTGGAGAAGAGGTACGGCGAGATGATCGAGACGGATCTATTGGGCCGCGACCGGGAATCCGAGCGGCACACGAAGAGGAAGGGCTCTCTCTTCGTTGAAGTGCAGACTGTGCAGGAGTTGAACAAGTTGTGATGTGGTCTCCACCACTTTCTCGTGACCGTTGTGAGGCATAAGCTGTCCCTACACCCCACCTATACATCACATGTATGTAACTCGATATTCAACATCTCTGTATTGCATTACATCCCTTCCCCACCATTTTGTGTGTCTATGTATATATATATATATATATAGGTTTAAATTATTGGGAAATGGAGAGGTGTGCCACAGAAGGCATATTCACTTTGCTACTTTCTTTACTTATTCAACAATTGTTCTGAAACGAGGTTATATCTGATTTAGTCTCTATTTATGTTTATATATATTATAATGTGGTCATGATTTCTCTGCATTCTAGAAAATACCTTGCAACTGGACACGGTGTTTATTATTCTGAATCTTGATAATATGTATAATACCAAAAAAGCATTTTTTGTACCTTTTGGCGGTGACTTGAAGCGTTCATACTTTTCTGGCTCATGTTATTGTAAATTTCATCAAAAAAGCAAACTCACAGCTGACTGTATATCTTTGTTACATTATTTGTGATATTATTTAGTATATTTTTATAATTGAATCTATTTATTTTGTTTCAATAAACGATCTATTTTCCTCAAATATAAAAGTGGAATTAATATGAGAGTATTGCTTCAATATAATGATAGAAAATATGCTTGAATGTTTCACATATTATTATTAATTTTTAAATAGTGGAAATTTAATAGAAAATCTTTTGTTAATTAACATTTTCGCCAAATATTAATATGTCAAATATTTGGAATTTGGCCATCAACTTCCTTTTTTACAATCAATAATGTAACGCTTGAAGAGAACTTTCATATTAACGAATCCTATTAAACCATTTGAAACAATGTCAACTTTGTGAGGCAATAAATAACGATAGTTCGAAGGTTTCGCCTATTTAAATACTTTTAGCATTTATAGTTACTATTGAATTGGGATCACTGATTTGTAAATTAAGTCTTGGTCAATTATTTTCCTGACAGTTTTTGATCATCGTAGGCCGAAGTCAAAAGTTCAGTCCGTGACGATTTCAAAATTGGATTATTTATGTATTAAATTTTATAAAGGAACCGTTTGCAAATCACGTTTATAACTGCTGTCAATACACATATAAAAGAAAAACTCAATTATTTCTAATGAAAGCTATTAAATATAATATACAGGATTTTTTTTTGAAAAATTGATAATGCTTGGAAAATTAATTACAGTTTCTAAAGCTTGTAACAAGCATGACTTTTCAGACATACCTTATCGAATTAGATAAACATTTGAGTCTAGCATTTGTGTTATATGAGATTATTATGACCTCTCCAAATTTGGTTTGTGATCATAGAAGCTGGAGCTAATTTAATCTAATTGTCCATGTCATAAATGTCGTAAATGCAAAAGCAGACAAAAGAAAAACAATTGAACCTGATTTTATAGAAGGTCGATACAATTGGTATATATATACGTATACATTTAAAATAATTTGGGAATAAACGATTGAAATGATTTATAGCTAATTTTAATCAATGATTTAACTTTTTCGAGTATTCTCGTATTAATTTTACAATTAATGGGTATTAATTATGTATTATTAATCAAAAAGTGTGAAGTAAAATTTAAATAAATATGTTCGCTTATTAAAAATAATTATAATATTATAAAAATATTATTATGATTTTTGTAACAGCTTACGTTCTTTAAAATGTCATTGTTTGTTTATTTTGTTTTACTGGCGACATTTAAAAATCGTTTAAATATAGGCGGACCACTATTGGGATAATTTTAAGGATGGTATATATTTATTTTTCCAAATTTTTCTCAATTAACTAATTGCTTCTATGCAGTAAAATGTTTTTAATCTTTGTACTGGTAAAGATATTCCAATATAACAATGGAAATAACCTTTTGGCCTATCTATTTTCCGACCATTTGCAATCTACACTAGTAATGGCCAATTTGGGGGTTACAAAGTTACTTCAGAGGCCACAAATTATGCAACACTCAATCGACTTTTAATAATTAGTTTGGCAATATTTTGTTATTCGTATTATTTATGAAAAGTTTTATCAATAGATTGTAAATATTTTCTTAATTAATGATTATTAAAATATGAATTAAACACTTAATTAACTACTCTCTCCTCCTTCATCGCTGCCTCGTGTTTTGATGGTAATTTATTAATGTTTTAAAGTGACGTTTCTAAATTAACCATTTTATAACAATCGAATTGAACGAACAGTAAAGTTTTCACCAATTTTGACGCCTTTTTAAAAGTTGTCATGAAATAGTTTGTACTATTATGGCTAGCTTATTAACTATAGTTATTTATCATTGGTACATTTATTTATTTATTACAAAATCCAAATCGTTTGTCGGATATAAGATTCGATTTTTTACCAAATATTCGAGTTTTCCGTTTCTTGTCGGATACAATATAGCCGTACATTACTATCGATATTGTTTTGAGCGAGCGAGCAACAAGAACTCTTGTTAACACTGAAAAGTACGTGACTATTACATATATACAATCTTTTAACACAAAAGAAATGAACAACAAATTATATTCTATAGTATGAAGGGATAGAAGCTTCTAATAAGAAATCCGATGGACAATGTTTTTAGAGCATTCAATTTAAATATATATATATATCTTTTGACCTAAATGTTTTAAGCAAATAAATTCAGGTGTGTTCTCTTATTATTTTTATCATATTTAGTCCGTATATAAATTTTAATATCAGTTTTATTTACATACCTATTACTAATAAAATTAGATTATTTTCTATTTTTTCAGCATTTTTTTCAATGTTTAATTTGCAATTATTTACTCTAATAATAGTCCTTATAAATTCGGAAATGATTGCCTGTCTGCAGCACTTTTCCCTCACGATGTGCTAAAAAACTCCACTTTTCCCATTAACCAGGTGAATTGAAATGTCCCTTCAAAAAAGTTCCAAATATTTAGGTTTTACATTCAAATGTTATTTGTTCACATACAACTTTTTTGTGTAATACAAGTAAATTGAATATAAATGAATGTACTGTACAAGGAAGATAATTAACTAAATCAATGTAGTTCTTTCCAGTAACTTTATTTAAACAGATAAATATATTTTGAAAGAAATCTAATTAAGTATAAAATGGAACATAGTAAACGACCAATGAAATCAAATAGAACATAAAAAACGATAAATACTACGTCAGAATTATTTTGGCACTATTTCTTTTACCGCATTTTATGTTTTATAATAAGCATTATAGTTCTACTTGAAGCATTCATATGCCCTTCTTGTTTATTTTGTTTCTTTACCGAGAGCTAATTAAATGAAACAGCTGCAGTTCACTAAAATAATCTCCATAGATGCACGTGCATGGTGATATACATGCTTATAGGATTAAAAGTTTTCTTTACATCAGTTTTGCTAAAAAAGGTACATTCTACAAATTAATTAACTCGGCCTAGAAATCTGTGTATTTATTTATTAATTATTTCTATTAAAGTTATGCTATGCATGTTTTCTAAAATAAAAATAACCATGATTATAAGGATCTATATACAAAATTCATCTTATAAGATCGTTATTTAGTTAAATATTAGCTTATAACAAGAATCAGTCGATCAGAGAAATTAATGTAATATACCTCTGATACTTTTTATCAAATGTCGACTAAAATATATATAGAATTTAATTTGATATATTTGAAAAATGCTTCTCAAAATGTAGACGGTTTTCCTATATTATATTCCCTTGTTTTCAATTTGCGAGCAAAAACAAATTTTATATAAATAGATGCTAACTTTAGAACTCAGCTTCTTTTAATCCAGTGTGCGTTTGTATAGTGATCATATTTTGACATTAGAATCGAGAGAATTTTTGCAATTAGCTGCCGTTGGTGGGATTCCAATCCGAGTCGATGACTTGTTAGCTGACCATATATACTATACCAACCACTGTCTGTCGTCAAGAGATCATTCGTCATGTGCATCACGATTGTACTTCGTGCAAGCCACACGCAAGTCCTACACAAGGGGAGTAATTGAACATAGTACCACCCAAACAGGCCAATTTAATGGGGAAAAAGTTCCTGAGTAGAATATTTCGTATCTTCTCAAATGTTAGAACCATATGGCACACTATATATGTTTTATTAAGTAAATTTGTTATGACTTTATTACTGATTAAGTCAAATAAATATTGTAGATTTTAAAATTAACGCCAAAAATTGTATATTGAACAATTTTTAGAGTTTTTTCTGTGGTCTGTAATTTACTGTAGTCTGTTAGATTTATACATTTTATGCAAGACGCATTGTAATACAACAAAATTATTTTATTTATATTATAAAGTTATCGTAAAATTAAAGCTAAAACAGATTTTATAATTAGTATTAAATATAACAATTAAATAAATAATTAAAAAGTTATAAAATAGTGTAAATTTTCGTCTTCAAATATTTGACAAAAAAGTTTTAACGTAAATTTGCCACAAAATAGGACATTTCATTTCGAAAATGAAGCATCACAAATACATAACTTCCTACCATAGAGATCAGATAAATGAATTAAATCAATTATGTATTAAACTTCTTAGAGAATATAATACATTTAAAATTTATTAAACAGCTGAGTATGTCAATTATGGACAATTTGAATCGTTCCAAATTGTAAATATTTGTAGACATATATGTTTACTATGTTGTACTGGTTAAATTACCATATTTTCGTATGAAAGAACTCCATTTGTGTATGCCTTCATAATGAGGTTACGTTAATTAACAGGTAACTATGACGAAATAGAGGGATTTTCCGATAATTTCTTCTCTTTTTAAACATAATAAATATAGTGACCGATAAAAATGTGAATTAAACGATAACTTCCGCTTGCTGCAATCTTTAATTATAAAAGTTTATAAGTAAAGGCAACTTTAAACAGTTTAGACAATTTGGTATTTTATACGCCATACAAACATTCATAATTGTAACTCAAAGGGTTCCTGAATAAATCCTCTTGTCGCTAAGTTGGTCAACCCACAAGTTTGCACTCTTGGACTAATAAATATGTTTGCTATAAAATAGCCAATTTCGGTGAATAGATTTTTGTGCAATTTCTGTGTTTGTAAAATATTTAAATAAGCTAAATTTATATATTGACTAATTATAACTATGAAGTCTTTTTTTCCGGTTTTAACCTAATAAAAGTCTAAAAATACAACTGTGTCTCAAGGAAAGGTTTTTGTTGCTTCAGAAATGCAATGTTATGGATTTGTTTGGGTACATATTTCTGTCTGTTTGTAATACAGTTATAGAAGTGTTTAGTTTTTGTCTTATAGGCACTTATAACAATTTCGGAATTTTTGGCGCCATTTTGCATGTCATTTGGAATTCCAGGGGAATTTTGGCATGCTGTATTAAACAAAATTGAAACTTTTCACTGATAAAGTTAGCTTTAATCGAATTAACATTGACGTAAAAATTTAACTAAATCAGTAGTAGGGAAGGAGCTCCTTGAATCCACCCACCCCTCCGCCCCCGCTTTTTTTTT
>JAUZND010003102.1:0-12456 GCA_034780555.1 Coelogynopora nodosa
TTTAAACGAAAGTTAAGGATATTTAAATGAAAGTTAAGGATATTTAAACGAAAGTTAAGGATATTTAAATGAAAGTTAAGGATATTTAAACGAAAGTTAAGGATATTTAAATGAAAGTTCAGGATATATAAATGATGTCCAATTATATCTAAATGATATCGAATGATATTTAAATCTTATCGAATGATATTTAAATCTTATCGAATGATATTTAATTATTTATTCCAAATAATCTCTCAAACTACAAATTTCCAAAAAGGTGATAATGATGTCTACGTCCTTTAAATATATTACAACAGTTTTAATTGTACTCAAATTATGATTAATTGGTCGGTCGTTATATGAATGAGATGAGCACAGTAACGGGTAATTATGCAAAAATGTCACTTATTCTTTGCATAGAATAACATTCACACTGTGCAAAGCATCTTCATTTTGTCATTTTTCATTGAGATCCAAAGTCCCACAACATTGTTTGGTCCCCTCTTCTCCTTTTTTTAAAATAAATTTTATTTAATACACATGTTCTTATTAATAATCTGGTTATATTTTTGTTCATTGGATTTGGTAGGCTATCTTTTAAATCCACAATTTTACCTTTTTATTTTATAATCCCGTTTTTTATACACCTGTTTTATAAAGAATATAGGCCTACTATCTATTTTGGAATTTTGAACATGCTTTCATTTATTATTTGTGACTTGCAGATAATACATCATTTTTGTTTGACCATTCTGGAGTTTATTTGTGAATGTGGTTATTTTTTTATTATATCGCTAATATTATTTTTTAAATTAATTAAATTGACAGTTATTTTGTTAATATTAATTTATATAATATCGTTTTCATATTAATAACTTATTACACAATTATAGGGATCCCATTTTAGGAGTTTTTTTTCTACAAATTATTTCATTTTAATATTGGAAAACAACTTAATTTCAGTACACTGATAAAGATACAGTCACAAAAGTTTCCTAAGAGAAGATGGTTTCTGTTTCTGGCTGCATTCACACACCGTTGACATTTTGGAAATAACTAAGTCATCATTTTTTATTATGCGTTGCTGCCAATTTTTCTATCTGTAGAACTACCAAGTGAAGTGGTCTATCTGTGGAACTTCCAAGTGAAGCAATCTATCTGTAGAACTACCAAGTCCAGCGGTCTATCTGTGGAACTTCAAAGTGATGTGGTCTATCTGTGGAACTTCCAAGTAAAGCGGTCTATCTGTAGAACTTCCAAGTGAAGCGGTCTAATGTAGAACTACCAAGTAAAGCGGTCTATCCGTGGAACTTCCAAGTGAAGCTGTATATCTGTGGAACTTCCAAGTGAAGCGGTCTATCTGTGGAACTTCCAAGTGAAGCGGTCTATCTGTGGAACTTCCAAGTAAAGCGGTCTATCCGTGGAACTTCCAAGTGAAACTGTCTATCTGTGGAACTTCCAAATGAAGTGGTCTATCTGTGGAACTTCCAAGTGAAGTGGTCTATCTGTGGAACTACCAAGTAAAGCGGTCTATCTGTGGAACTTCCAAGTGAAGCAGTCTAAATATTGTATGTATATATAATATATGTGTTTAAAATATATATATATATCTCTTATAAGCTCAATCACCAACAGTACATTGCTTACTTATTTGACATTTTCAAAATGTTGAATTTAAAAAAAAAATTATAATAATTTTTTAAAAAGACAATCATAATCTTTTGTTTAATGTATACAAGCTTTTATTAATTCATGAAGTCATCAGCCAAAAATAGTTAATTTTAAATATGATTTTCTTTACAACCATTTAATATTGGATTTAATTTTTAAATCGAATAAATATATCATTTACCTCGAACATTAAAAAAAGTCTATGTTATGGTTTAACTGAATTAAAGTTCATTTCAAAGTTTGGCTTTTTGTCGTATGGGTTTTGTAAAATGTAATAGTTTAATTTAAAATAATTATTTAAATTATAAGGTTCTTTAATCATAAGATAGGCAAGGTCAACTTTGTTTGCAAATAAAATTTATATACACACGGAAATTCATTTCTTGTTAATATATTCATACATAGGTGGCATGACAACTTCATGTATATTATGTGTTTTAGCTTTAAAAACTTTATATTACTTCAAAAAAGACGTCAAAATCGTACATTGTAAATAGTGTATATTTAATTTACCGTTATTTTTGTATTTCAAATTTTGTACAGATTAAAAAGAGTAGATTCATATATTTATAAATATTTGGATTTTATAATAAATCAATATTTGTATCTCTCTTTATTTAATAAACTTACTGCTTGCAATACTAGATGGCTACATATCGTCGATTAACTACTTTAATAAAACAAAATGATTAACTTTGCAAATCGTAAAATTACTGCTGGCCTAGATAAATTATAAATGTTATGCGAATAATAATGTTAACTAATAAATGTTATGCAGTTTCATTTATATTCAACGATGTCAATAGTCCATAAGAGGAATTATTGATTACTATATTTGCTCATTTAATTAGTAATTTTACAATTATGATGAAAGTTTCGTACTTGTGTAATAAAACGAAATGGATCGAACATAAATTAACATTGCTGAAAGCAATCATTAAATAGATATAAATGGTATAATATGTCTAAATAATAATGTAACGATCTATATTGTATTTTAAAGTTTGCGATTAAATGCTAATAAAGTTAAATATATTTAAAATAACGACATATTACTTATATGAAATATAGACGTATTCGTTTTACATACTTCAAATTTATTTTTAAAATATTTGTATTTTTTATACTTCACATTTATTTTTAAAAGATTACACACGAGACTTCACAAAAATAAGAAGAAATTGTTTCAATAGAGTCATTAAAAATACTGTGAAACTGCAACTTGTTTCAGAAAGCTACAAACCTGAAATGAGAGAAAATAACAACAATAATTGTTTTAATAAATAGCCTAGTGCAAAATTATCGATCTTAAATAAATTTTCATCACTGAGCAGAATAATTAGTTTGATTACTAAATTTGAGTATTTATTTAGATGTTAGCCTTATAACATAATAAAATATAAAATACATTTAAATACTTTAAATACTTTAAATATATCTCAATGAGACAACTAAATTAGTTTAACTTGTATCATAAAACAAAATACACCATTTTTTTAAAAATTATAAATTTAAATTCTGACTATTTTAAAGTTGTTTATTTAATAAGAACGTTTTTTAAAATTTAAACTGACTAATCATGTTTAAAAGGTTGTGTACAATATAATCAAAATAAATATAATATATACAAAAATTAATAAAATTAAATTTATACAATTGTGCTTGCTTAACGATATACAAAATACCTTTTCCACCACAAATCTTACACACAAACTATTGGCATTACAATGGGGCTATGTGCTGATCCAGCATTATTGATCCAGCCTCTAGACTTTGTGGAAAGTCAGATCTTGAATATTACCTACTGGAGACCCTATTGATATGAATCACAATATTGTGAAGCCTCTTATATATCCAGACACTGTTTCACTAATGACACCAACTAATGTAATACATTTTAAAAGGTGTAAGTGGACTTATACAACGCTCTAAATTATAATTATGTATAACAATAAATAAATCGAGTTATATGAAAAACAAACTGTGAAATATTTATATATATATATAGCAACAGCAATAGGAAGTCACAAAGAGTGTCGTAATACGAAATAGTGTTATTCCGTTAATTATCATAATAAATAATTATTTGTTTGTATACATTATACAGAATTAAATGTAAGTTGTAACTTAATTAGAACGAATAATTAGAAAAAAAATATTGAGTCGCACAAAAACCGCGTAACACATTCTATAAAACAAGAATTATAAATGTATAAAACCAAAAAGTAATTCCTATACAGAAACTTAAATTCAAATATGACTTATTTAGATCACATAAAACTTACTAAATATATCATTAGACAACTTACGGAATGACTTATACTGTATATATATGCCGCATTGCTTTCTATAAACATTGCGAACAGTGGCAATTCTTTTGACCATTGTCCAAAAATAATTGCGCACGTTGGCATCGTTCCCGGTTGCAGAGATTGTTACACCAAAGTTTCATTATCCCACTATCTAAAATTAAAAACAAACAACACATGCGATTATCTGCTGTAGATAAAGTACATTAATCGTACATTTAGTGATCTAATAATGAAGTAGTTATTATGTTTTCATCCTTGAGGGCGGCCTAATGAAATAATAGCAACATGCGCAGTAAATACTTGAAGTATATATCTATATAGCTATATTCATATGTCTAATAAATCTTATATTACACAATAAATACAAATATTGAAGTCTTACTTGATCCGGCTATTTGAGTAACAGCAGACATACACAGTATTCCAAAACAGAAGATGAGCAAAATTCCGACACGCATATTTTATTCGGTGTTTTTTTTTTACTGATTTAGTGGATATATTTCTACCAAATTAAAGTGTTTAAATGTTCTGCACAGGTTAAATGTATATATATAGCAAATAAATGTATGGTCTACGTCGTTATTGACATAGATTTGGTTACATATCGTTGGCTAATTGATCAATTAGATATAATGTTCGCTTTGCCGAAAAATATTATAACTATGTGCAAATACTATTCCAGTATGTGAGATGGTGTATTTCAAGCTATTAGAAATGGAATTTTGTCCTTTACAATACTATTACAAATAATATAATTATACACGCAAACTTAGTGTCACACTTAAGCAACATCATTGTATTTTGGTAGGAAAATTATGTTGAGAATTACACAAATTGTCATCTTCATCCATCTTTGCAAGCTTCAAACAGTTTTATTCGTATGCAGTTATAGTGAGGATCACTATTAAGAATAAATTGCACAAAATATCGTCAAATAATTTTAAAATAAGACCAAAATTACATAATATTATGTATGTCAATTACATTTAATGCATCTTTCCAAAAGTGTTATACGGTTTTAAATTAAATCAAATATTCGATATGTAACCTGTCAAAACTAATCCAAATTTAAGTGGAGTTTTAATTAAAATTCCATGACAAACCTGGCTTATATATAAAAATATAAGATGGATTTAAAATGGAAAAATTATTATAAATAAATAGTCGTCTTCATAATATAAAATGCTGCTTTCATTTAAATTCGAATGCGACATGATATATACTGTATATTGACGATGAATGGAGCATCAATTAAGTTTATACCATGTCAGAAATTTTTTTAAGTTGATATCTCGTTACAGTTTGGTGAACATTTTACATTGCTAGAATGTGTCCGAGATACATCATGATATGCAGCGCATTCCAATATATCACATTTATATTAAATACCAGAAAATTTTAATTATACATATTTGGTATACATTCATATTTCACGTATAAAAAATGCTTTAATATTGGATAAATATATTTACAAAAACTGAATTTGTTGTAGGCCTAATTATAAAAGAACAATTAATGATACTATAGTAATATAAATAATTTTATTTATTCTATGAGTATAATGCACGCGTACATCTTCAACTTATATTAATTGTTATTAAAGTATCGTAAAAATTCGTTTTAATTTTTGGAAGGACATATTTAAGACACTTAGATGTAGATTTTTCTATTCTGAATATTATTAGTCTAATCCGTTTAGATTTCCTTGAATTCTGTAGAGAGTTTTCCTTGTATATAACAGCATCCATAAAATGATGAATTCAACCTTGGGGGTATATATTTTATGACATTTAAATTAAATAGTTATCAAAATACAATTTTATAAATATAAATATAATGAAAATTAAAATAATAAGTTATGTTTTCCATATAGGCTCTATATATTCATTATGTGTTACATTTTACACTATGATAAATTTGTAACAAAAAACTTTATATGGCATAATATTCACAGATTTACACTTCCCCTAAAGTAGCCTACTAACTAATATGGGGTTTATTCAAGTAAGGCAAATGTGGTCCAAATAAGTCGTACAAATATGTAAGTTTTATTCCTCATAATATAAAGTTTTTATGGAAGCATATTGACATTAAACATTACTTCTACTAAAAGAATTGTAAAATGATCAACATTTGTCAGCATACATATTATTTATTGAATATATGATTTCAATTGTTTCTATAATAATATAAAGTTATGATTTATATTCTTTACGATATATGAAATATATTTAAACGCGCATTATCAATCAAAATTAATGTTTTATTTTTTAAAACTATAAATACCTTGTTTATTTATTGTTTTAAGATCATAGTTAAATAATTAAAAATATATATATACAATATACAATAATACATATTAATTATTATTATATAAATATGTTAATTATATATTAATAATTGTGATAAACTAATTGAATTTTAAATGGCATCATAATTAATTTTAAATAACATTTTACTTTTACTGTTTTATTTTGATGATCAGTTCCTATAATAGAAATGTGGTAAAATATTGATTTGGAATTAAAAACATTACATTGAGCAAATTTCCTGGACCCATAAATAATAGTTATATTCGTACATATAAAAATACATTTTGAATCAATTGTCTCATAATAATATACTGAAATACAACGAATGAATAGAATATACGTGTTATAAATGTTTAACCAGCTCACTCACTCGTAGGTCTTATTTACTATAAGTTAACTAGCTCAAGAACGAAGTTTTTCAAAATTTAATATTCTATAAATACGTACTATAATAAATCGTTGTATTCATTCTAAATTTTAGAAAATTACATAACGTCGCGAACTACACAAACAAGCTGGATGAAAGGGATGTAATATAAAATAGAACGATTCACAAAAAAATAAAAACATAATAAAATAGAGCAAAAATTATACAAAAACGTGTATGTGAAAACCAAATTTATTTATAAATCAATATAATCTTTTATAAACTTTTCTCAATGTTCCCAATTCTTCCACATAGATTACATATTTAAATAAATAAATTTGCGTTTTATATACACTATGCTAACAATTAAATGCATATAATTAAGCATGTGGCCGATGCCATGCCGACCCGATGACTTACTTTACAGCGGGATTAAAATAATTACGATGTAATTCCAAACTTCATATTGTCTAGTGAATGAATAGTAAATTTATAATCATGACCGAAATTGTTTAGCGAGTTTAACCGAAATACGTTGAATACAATTCATACATATTTTTATTTGGTTAAAATTTTTCGTCTGATAGCAATGCTATTCGTGTTTAATTGTGATAATTGCTCTTTTTCTAAATTTAATTTACAATTATTGTGTATGTTATTCTAAACCACAAAAAAATTCAATTCAAATATTTTAAAAGTCAACATTTAAAAAAATAAGTATTTTTAATTGATAACATAATTTGTTTTACAAATTATTTATGTTTGCGCTAAATTCAAATATTTTGGAAGCTATTAAAAAAGGGACACTCATAAGCGGATAATAACATAGTTAATGATTATTAAACATAAGAGTGTAAACACATTTAGTATCACACGCAAACTGTATGTTATAAATAGTTTTTTAATATATAACATTAAATATAATAGAACAGAAAATATATTGTTCACGTAAAACAACCCCTCCCTAATCAATGTAGTTAAGCTTTATCGTTATTTGTATTATTGACATTGGGTTAATAATAATAATGTCTCAATACAATGAAGAAAAAGAAGAAGAAATAGTTAAACGAAGATCTCGATCATCTACTAAAAGTGTAATAGTGAGATTTTTTTTGTTTGTTTAATGTGCATTTCTGAATTTAAATGTTGCAATTCAAAGACAAAAACAAATAATATTTTCAGAGTCAAACATGTGCATGAAATTTATCATTAGAATAAAAATTCAAAGGATCAATTCATCTGTCAATAATATAATTATGGAACGTCTTTATTTTCTACTACAACAACACAAATTTAAATTATATTACATCCTTTACTATAAAAATTTATCAAAAACAAACTAATATTATTAGTATTACAGTGCCAGTGGCCCTGAACCCCACGTACCCTGCTAGGGTTTCGCCTGAGACCCCCAGTTTAGTGTTTTTCTATTAATTTATTATGAACCAATTTCAAGCCCTATTCCTATTATATTTAATTCCTAATCCTATTATATCTATGATCCCCTCTAAAATCTATATTATTGTTTATACTTAATTTTAATATAATTTACACCATTTTATTACAACTTAGTCAAACTCAAGATAATATATTAATTCATATTTTTTAATCAGATAAATGACAGTCTTGATATCATCTAAAATAAATGCAAATAGCATCTACTGCTGGAACCAATTAGACATGTTATATTACTGACCAAAAAATAAATAAAAAAGAAGAGGACTTAAAAACAAATAGTCCCCAGAGAAAAGTAGTAATAAGTTTTTCATAAGAATAAGTCAACAATTATATTCAAAGTTATTATTAACTATTATGCTAACTGATAAAATTAAAATAAATAGCCATTACAATATCTAAGAATATTAAAAGTATTATATATTTATTTGACATTAACCATATTACTTTCTTTTAAGAAATCCCTACAGTGCTGTTTGTATTTTCATAGACTATAATTATATATTATTACTACGTATTTTAAAGCTTTTTATTTTTTAATTATAATTTTTAATTTATATCTTTATACAAAAAAATGTATTACTTCATATTATAACATTAATAAATAATAATTTAGCTATCTATTCTATAGTTTCCTTTATTATTACATTGTGTATATATTAATTTTTGAAACCCTTGAATATTCCTGGAAATTAAGCTGGCAGTAAGTATGGAAACCCTATAATATGTATTCAAATATATATTAGTAAAATACTTACTGTTGCAAATTAAGACAATTAAGATAAATTAATTAAATATTAAGACTTTATTAATAATGTATAACTACACAAATTTATTACATATCCTAAATAACATATGTATACTCTTTAATTAAAAAATAAAGATCACAAATGTTCAGTCTATATATTGATGCATTTTATATACCTTTACTATAAAGTAAACAAATCAAAATATAAAACTGATTTGTGTTAATAGTCTCATGAATTAATATGGTCACCTCAAACTTAACAATAAATACATATGTGTCATATATTAATGTTACACTTCATTAAATAAACAAAAATAATAATAGCATATCTATTTCATATATTTAAAATTAGGTAATTTAAACTAAAAAATTAAAATAAATAAGTTAAAATATGAATATTGTTCTTACATATATGAACTCTGGGTATGCAGCAAGGAAAGTCAACATAAATTACTATAAACATATGCCATAGTATTTAGCTTTTTTAACATTTAAAAAACAATCACAGATGGTAGGAACAATATATTAAATATATATTGGTTGATATATAAACATTATTTCAAATCAGTAAATTTTCAATCATTAGTAAACCATTGGCAAACTTATCTCAATTTTATTAGAAAAATATTTATGCATTATATATTACTGTTAACATAACTATAATAAATATAACTATTTTCAATATATAAGCATTCCAATGTTACAAACTCATAAATTTCTCATTTTTGTTTTAACTTAGAAACTCCTGCTTTGATATATACATATAGGTGTAAATCCCATAATCTGTAATATATTGAGAGCTTGAAACTTGCTCTCAGTAACTCTTTGTTTTATTATTCATTATGAGTTACTTTGGCTTATCCGCCATTTTCTTCATGAACCTCTAAATACACCATTTGCCTTAGCTATTAGAAATCCTCTTGCAGAACTATGCTGCTATGGTTTAAGAAACTTTGTCATCTTGTGAGACTCCATCACTGATAACATGACCTCCTTTTCAGTAAACCATAGAACACCAAACAGGAAGCCATCACATGATTTCAGTACAATGTTGCATTCATGTGTCATATATATATATTTATATGCATATACTATATGTACTATTTGCATGTACCATGAGTACTACACATCATCTTTATAAAAATTAGTTTGTACAAACAATAAGTATATTATTTAATCATTTATTATTTTATTATGGTTTACTTTATGATTCCAATGTACTTTTTTGAAACCATCAAAAAATAAAATTTGATCAACATTTTCAAAGATTTTGTAAATTAAAATGCTTTTATTTTGTATATTAATTATTAGTTTAAATATTAAATTAAATTAAACCAAAATTAAAATTAGTTTATCTAATATTTTTGATTTATTTAGTACAACATTTCTTACTGAAACATTTATCATACATGGTTTATCCTAACTTTAATAACTCAAATAGCCTAATATACAAAAACTGACAAGCTAACTTCTTCACTAGAAATATTCTGGCTTTGCTAATTGCAGAAAAATTTCCATTAAGTAGGGTGAAAAACATCAAAAGATTTCCCCATATTACATGTTGATAAAGGGACTTATTGTTCAGTATGATGCCCAAAATTCTCAATATAGTGTATTTTAATTGTATATGACAAACCACTACTTAGCGCCAGTATAGTATACAGCTTGTTTATTTGGTTCTGTATATAAAACACATTATAGTGAATGTGTTGTTGGAATCAATATCATATCCAAGTAGTTATGCATCACTACAACATATTATGGTTTATAGTGATATTTTATTTAGTTTGTTCCCAGTTATCAATGTATTTTATGGTAAATAGAATTTTATATTAAAATGTGCAACTGCCCAAAATATATTTGATCACAATTTATTTTGGAATTGAAACAAAACATGAATCTAAACAATTTAAATATTTGACTTGTTTTGTTGAAGAGGTTAGCTTTTTTTCTACTAAACAATTTACTCAGAATTGTCCTTATTATTGTGGTAGCTGTGTTTCTGTTCAGTTAATTTGTATTTGTTCAAATTATATTGTTTTTTGGTAGGATGATGACAGTGATAATAACGAAGATACAGAACATGATGTTACCTACTATGGAAAAGTACAGAAGAACTTTAAAATTACCAAGGTATGTTATTACATGAGAGATTATGTAAAAGCTATTTGACAGAGTAGGGCCTAGTAATACTTCAATTCTACATTAGATTTATGTGATTTATCCAACTTTTTGTTGACATTTGATTGTTCTTGATATCGATTCAAATATGATATAAAATGTAAAGGGGATTGGATGGATCATGGATACCACTGATGTGTCCTAATTTGATAACTAAAGTTACTTTTCATTACTTGAAAAATGTTGTACTCTTTCACATATGGGATGATTTGATTTGTGGTTTTTATGATAATTCTTATTGAAATATTTTAATGTATCAAGAGGTTTTTCTAACCGGATTGTTATGTTACATCTGTTGTTTATCCCTGTATAGAAAGTAGAAACAAAATTTTATTAGATATATATATATATTTTTTTCATTTTACTAAAACAAAAAAATTAAGTATCACCTTATAACTTGTCATTTTTAATAATTTCTACTTGCTTAAACATATTTATCTACATTTATTTATCTACTAGTGTTAATTTATCATATGGATCATTTAAGCAGTTACAAACGTGGTATAGGCTTTTCCTTTACATAAATATTACATAAACGTCACGTTTTTGGCCCAGGTGATCTCAGGTATTCGTCACGCCTCAGCAGCTACTGCAGCCAGCAAAGCTGCTACCTCCGAGCCACCAACACCTGTTGTTATGGAGAGTCGGTCTTCTTCAGGGGATGCAGACAAGCCGAAGTCGAGTGGTCGTGATAGGGAGCCTCCGTCCCGGTGTCCACCAGATCTCGCGAGTATTGGAGCCAAACCATTGACGCGACCCATTCGTCTGCTTCAAGAGGACAGTTTCAAGTTTACTGATTCGGCGCCATTGTCAGAGGTTCTTGGGGATGGAGTTGGCTTCATGATTATCGGAGTTGTTGGACTTCAGGTGGGTTTGTGGGGCTTGTTGTTTTGATGTCACGTGACCTGTGTTTTGGGAGTATGTCATCTGTGTTTTGGAGTATATCGTCAGTGTTTTGGAGTATATCATCTGTGTTTTGGAGTATATCATCTATGTTTTGGAGTATATCATCTGTGTTTTGGAGTATATCATCTGTGTTTTGGAGTATATCATCTCTGTTTTGGAGTATATCATCTGTGTTTTGGTGTATAGCATCTGTGTTTTGGTGTATAGCATCTGTGTTTTGGAGTATATCATCTGTGTTTTGGAGTATATCATCTGTGTTTTGGAGTGTATCATCTGTGTTTTGGAGTATATCATCTGTGTTTTGGGAGTACATCATCTGTGTTTTGGAGTATATATCATCTGTGTTTTGGAGTACATCATCTGTGTTTTGGAGTGTATATCGTCTGTGTTTTGGAGTATATCATCTGTGTTTTGGAGTATATCATCTCTGTTTTGGAGTATATCCTCTGTGTTTTGGTGTATAGCATCTGTGTTTTGGTGTATAGCATCTGTGTTTTGGAGTATATCATCTGTGTTTTGGAG
>JAUZND010003103.1:0-10383 GCA_034780555.1 Coelogynopora nodosa
TTTAGAAATTAAATAACACTTTTTATTATTTCAAAACTTTTAAAATATTTCACAATATATATATTTGTTCAAAAAAAATGTTTGCATCACCAGGAAGTTTTTAAAATGGCTAAATCATTATTTTCAAATAAATGAACTTACATCTGGTATGAGAAAGAGGAGAGCACTACCAACGAGAGAGCCAACTGCGAGGGCCACCATGCAGGTCATGATCATCTTGTAGCTCTTGCGACGCATCAAAGGCAGGAAAATGACGCCCAGACACGCGCAAAGATTGATCAGGGTCACAAAGAGAAAGCCGAAGCCCCACACTAAAGTGACAATCAATATGGATATGGAACATTGCACCCCAATGATTATTATGATAAAACGTTTAAAATGTATATGTATATATATATATATTAGTTGTATGGTTAACATACAAAATTATGATATATTACTTTATATTAGGTAAATATGTTACAAAAACGAATGATTTCAATCCAAAAAATATATATATATATTCATAATCAGTAAAATATGCAAAGGAATTATAGTCACTTCAAATAACGTGAAAACTGTTTTTTCATTCACTATTTGTAATGCACTTTGTGAGATGGTAACTATGTTGGGCGCAGGCAAAATGATCGCACTGAAGTATAAAATATGAATAAAGTTAAACTCAATGAATAATATCAATTTATCATTACATTATAGTATATGTATATTGTATATAATATTTATGTGTGCATGTATATGTAGATGATGTGTGTATGTATATTATATATGTATTTTGTATATATTATAGTTGTGTTTCATATTATATTTTATCTATAATTGTTTGTATTTTATATATATTATGACTTAGTTGTTCTGTATAGTTTGTATTTAGTCATTTTGAATGATAATAAAATAATTATGATAAAAAATATACTACGTCGTTGTCTAAAATGGTGAGCAAATGTACACCAAGACCAGGTATTAATTTTTTAAATTTAAACTACCATACAAGTATTAAATAACATCAATGCTGTACATTTCTTTAGAAACATTATACATTTTAAATATGGGAAACATCAAAATTAAATTCGAATTCAGTGCCAGAATACATATAAAAAACAATTTGCACCCCATTTTAGTCGACTAAGGGTTAATAGAAATGTAATGAATAATTAACACAATAAAATGATTATAAAAGACAAGGGTTATTGACTTATTAACATCTACATCATTTATCATAATGAGAGAACTGATCAATAATATTAAATCACGTTAACTTTTATTCATGTGCATTAAATAACTTTATAGAAATCATAATTAATGCGCATAGAGACATACAATTAGATTAAGGAGATCAAAATATTATAAGTATCTTTATGCCACATATTAGTATATGTAGTTGAAATAGAAAAGCTTTGAAAGAAGTCCTTACTCTGTAAAGAAGAGGGTTTTTCATGCTTAGAATGTCCAAACGTAGTACCATTAAAACAGCCAGATCCACTTATCTGACAGAGAATTGACGGAATTAAACCTGCCAGTTGACTCGAATTTATTTGAACCTCTGTTCGGTTTATGCTTGCAAACATATGACCAGCTGTTTCACACTGCAAATAAATAAGAATGAGAAAGCACTATTGTTAAAGAAATATTTTTAACTACATGTATTTAAAACATCTTATATTCTACTAATCGAATTCTATGTATTTATTGTTAGTAAATAATAGAGAATTATCATTTCTAACTCAAGGAGCCAGGATCTATTGTTGACATTGACAATTTTTTTGAAGTAGACATTTGACATGGCGATATATACTTGATGTTGACATAATTTATGTCATTTATGTCGACATTTGACATATATATTTAATGTTGACGTAGACATTTAACGTTTTGTTTAGTGTGTTTTCGAGTCCAGTATATAAGCTTGACAATTATAATAACATAGTTGCTTCTCGATTAACTTTTAAGTTTTGACCATCTATAAACAGTAATTGTATATTAAACACAATGATTGTACATAAATTATCATAAATGAACATATCATATTCAACAATCTACCCTAAACTGTGCCAACAGAGGTTAGGTAAATGTTGCGATGTTCACAATTGATGCTTCACAGTGTAATTATGAGTCGTATATATTCAACAATTTCATGGTGCGACTCATTATATTATCTATTACATTGATAGTTGTTTTGATTTTTAATATATTTGTTACACTATATTTTAAGTAATTGATTTAACAAAATGTCAGAAAATAAATGACCATCAATTGTTCGTAAAATTTTGGGGAAAAGTGTGATTTGCACCTTTAAATGATAATAGGCCTAGTGTCAATAAATTATTTTTTCAGCTACAGTGTTAAAATGACTCATAATCAGTCATAATATGCTCTCATATGTTATATGTTCTCACTCAATATTCCTAAATTAATAGGCCTATATGCTATTAATAAATAACATTGTATTGTAGGTATAAGCCATGTTTTCCATTCTTAAAAAGTCATTATTAACTTCAAATTAATATTTAATTCAATTGATCTTAATCATTAAATTTAATACACTAATATGTATCAGATACCAGCATAGTATATTTCAAATTATCTGTTTTTATTTAAAAAATTAAAGGTTTCATTGTATAAAAAGTATACATTTTTAAATATTTATACAAAATAACAATTAACATTTTATGTTTAATACATTATTTTACATAAAAATAAAGTTCATATTGCAAATTTAAATCTAAGATTAGTAAATTTTAAAATAAAGTCATATTTAAATATTGCAATTACTTCTCAGAATTAAACAATAAATATCTAAAAATACCCAACCATTATTTTTTTTTAATTTACTTTTTTTCCCTAAATTTTAAATATTTTTCTAAATGCTAAATAAACATCAGATTGAAACTGGGACATATTTTATTTAATCATATTAAAATGTTGCATGTTTAAAAAGCATGTAATATGAAAAAGTATATAATATTTTTTTAAATTATTATTATTCAATATACTTTTTATAAAGTAATTAAGGCTTTCCAATAATGATTTGATGTTTAACGATGTCAATTAATGATGCCAGAAATTGTTTTTGTCATGCTTTCAAATGAATAATACAATTAACTCCATTTTATTTTTTTAGTACAAAGTTAGTTAAGTCTTTTGTAACTAACATACAATATGAAGCTCGCATAATAGTAAAAATTGTATTTAATAATTTTCTTTGTCTATACATATATTTAGTACTAATTGTTATTAGGCATTAAGCAATAATTGTCAAAACAAATAATTATCTTAATGCAAATTAAATTAGCAGATTGTGAATATAAACATATTAGCTTATTTTGTATATTCAACATTAAAATAAGCTAACAGTGTAAGTTACACAACATCTTTTATAGTACAACATAACATACTTTTTCACATTTTTTGCTAATATAACAATATATAGCTTTTTTTTGGGAGAACCATAAACATATTTTTAAATTGTATGAATATTAATTAACACAACTTAATATACTATCAATAGTTTTTATGTTTTATGGCAGCATAATTTAAATTTGGTAATTTAGAAAGAATATTTTTTAAATCTAAATATTGATATTCCATGGAAAAAAATAATTAAAATAAATTGTATAGATAAAAATCTAGGAAGGTGAAAGACAGAATATAAAATAAATGGACAACTTGAAAACGTTGCCTAATGTATAGACACATAAGATACTAAATTGATATAACTACTGTTTGAATAATTGGATCAACTGATGTTCTGAATATGTCAATCCTTACAATATAAATTAAAATAATGTTAGTAGCCTATAGGAGGCAAGTTTTGAGTCATCCACATATACTTGTATATATGTATTATGATTAGAAAATCATGGTTTATACACACGTTTGCCATTATTATATGTCGGACCAAAGGGTTTAGTGTGAAAATTTCCTTAGATTTACTATTTAAATGAGATAAACATATTGTAAATCTATATGATTTACCATTTAAATGAGGTATGCCGACCTCGAAATATGCAAGGTTTACATCATTTAAATTATAAATCTCTAAGATTTACCAGATATACCTAATCTAAATTGTAAATCCTAGAAATTTCCACACTGAACCCTTTAGTCCGATATAGCCATATAGTAAAATATCAGTAGTTTTTGTTAAGAGTTTCATGAAATAAATTGTAGCCCATCACAAACAAATTTTTTAATTAGTATTTAAATAATAAATTATGTACAATCAAAAAATGAATTCTAAATAACAAAACGTAAATTATTAGATATACACAAATATAAAACAATCTTTGCTCTGTCAATAACTGTCCCAAGCAATGTTAACTAAGGTAATATATTAAAATTATAATTACTAAACCATTGTATAGTAAAAATTGTATAAAATGGGTTTAAAATGACGTTTCTATGTTAAGCAAAGCCAGTGTAACATTACAGCCAGCCACATACCTATCCTATTATAGCTAAGTTTTGCAACAATGACAATATATTCTTCAAATATATTTAACTTATGATAACTAAACGTTCATATGGGCAAAACTGTTTAGTATTCTTTAAAATTGTCCTTTCATTGCCGAATTCCAATTTGAACCCCCCTCCCCCACTCACTTTTTTTCCTTCCTCGCTTTTTTAAACACTTTTTCCTACCCCTTCTTTTTTCTCTTTTTCCTATCCCCTCTCCCTTTTTTCTCTCTTGTTCATGCCCCTCCTCTGGGCGGAATTTCTCCCCCCTCTTGGGCAGGTTGGTGGCCTTTACATACCTGAAGTCGAAAATCTCTGCCAAATTAGTTAAAATTTAGGAGTCATTACTGGGCCTGAAGAATTAGAATAATAATTTATTAAGATACCACTCATATCTCTAGTACCATTAGCTATGTACCTGACGTTTAGATTCAAAGTTAGATTTGTAAAGGCACAACATGCTAAATTTTAAATCATTTTAAAATATGGAGTAGTTTTCAAATGGAGACTATCTGAAAATTGCAGCTTTTGGTACATCTAATAATACATACGGCATAGGATGTCAAAGCGACTGTTCTCTTTTTAGAACATTTAACTAACATCCAACTACAAAATAAATAGATACGAATATCTGTATATTAATTATACAGTAATATTAAAATTTTAAAAAATCATCTTATTTATATTTTTAAACTGATATATGTATGAAACAATTCAATATATATATATAAATTTTAGAAGGACATTAAGTATTGTTGCTATATTTTTAAATTATTAACAATAAAATTATTAAAGTATTAATTATGTGCCTAAGTAATAATTTTAACTACAATATAAGTACATATAAGTTTATAGAAAGACAGTTAGGCTTATTTGTCAAATAAAAAATATAATTGAAATACCTTGTTTATTTACCCTTCTATAAATGTATACATTAATATTTTAACTTTTTATGGAGGCAATTTTACTTCTACATTTATTTTTTATGATATGCCAAACAACTCTGATACTATCCACAAAACTAAGAAAAAATTGTAGTACTTACTTCCTTGTCAGCTGAAACATTTGAATAACGCAGATTTTTTTGAAAAAAGTTATCCAATTGATGTTCTGAGAGAAATCCACTGAAACCATATTTTTTAATAAATGCCTCAGCAAATATTAAGAAGTCTTCACCACTAGCCATAAATAATAAGTTTATATTTTTAAAAATTATCTAAGACTCAAATCTGAAACAAAAATAATAAAGACATAGCATCATTTTTTTAAAATATATATAATAAAAGCTATATATTTATATACATGCAACAGTATGACATATTACTACTACATGACTCTATCAATATACATTAAAATGATCTAATAGTTTGTACAGACATTCTTGTCATGTACTTAGTGGTGGTAACAGTGTTGCAAAAATCAAATGTTGTGCACAAAATGAGTTGTTATCTATAGAGTTCATAGTAATAGTCAGCTTCATTTTCACTGACCAATTTTCAATTTCTCTAACTTTTTCTTGTATTTTCCCACACTTTTCTGCAACAAATTAAAAAAATTCATATAACTATAATTATAGAAAATTGATTGATTGACTCAATAAAAATATTTTAAAATTATAGAAGTCCTTAAATCTGAGGAAGATTCTCATTCTTGTAATGAGGGAGAGTCAAATTGACACATATTTTTCAAGTATTTCTGTATAAAAATTAACTTACAACAAATTAGTTTTAAATTTACAGTAATTAAACATTGTATATGCTTCACAATAGTGCACAGAAAATATCTCACAAGGAATACGAAAATTAAATACCAATTCATTTGGAAACAGTGTTAAAAATTGAATATTTAAGTATTTTAAATATGATGCTGGCAAGTAAAGTATACCTCAATTAAATGTTTCACAGATTTATTCGTCCTACTCTTCTAGATAGATGTGTTGGTTGGTGATCTGACCACATTATTCACAGAATTCTTTCTCAATAACTCATTTCAAATGTCATTATATTTAGTTTTTCCTACATCCTTAAAGTCTAAGACTCACAATTACACAAGACAATTGAAAACATGAGAGATCTCACAAACTAATTTTAAGTTTTTCATGTTATATTTCTGTCTCTTTAAATTGTCTCCCATCCTGACATTGCATCTCAAGTTATGGTCAACCATCATTTATCTTTTGGTTGCAATCTCCATTTTCTTCTATATAATAGAACCCAGAAAGTTCCTATTTATTAGTTCCTAATTGTGAAACATTCCTTTTCCTCTGCAGCCATTGGTCAAGTCTTTTTGATATAAGGGTATGCTCTAATATTAATCCATAATTAATGTAATTTATAAAATAATAATCCAAGAGTAATATAATAATAATATTAACTAAATATAAATTTATTTATATTGAATGCAAAAAATATATAATTATTATGTATTATTTCTCTAAATTTATTAACTAAACATTTATATATTAAGTATTAATAAAATAAAACATTAAAAGTATTTATTAAAAACAATATTTAGAATAATTAATTAATTCTCATAATTTTTATTAAATATTTATATATATTACATATGTATTATATAGTTATCAATTAACATATTATTATGTATAATATAATTAATTATATTAATGAAATCATAAATTATAATTATAATGTACAAAAAATATATTGAAATTAAAACTAATGTATAAAGTAATACATTAATGTTACTGTCTGTAAACAAATAAAATGATGTAATGCAATTTTCTTCATAGTTATAACTTAGGGTACAGATTTACTGGCCACCCTGTATAATAGCCATGGGCACAACAGATTTTTCATACTAAATTACAGCAATTTAAGAATGAATGCTTGTGAATGTATTCTTTAAATATATTTAGGGAAGTATCACTTTTGTAATGTATGACAATTAAAATGTTTTTCATTGTATGTTGCCAATATTTAACTTTTTAACTTTTTTATAGAATGGGTATAATAAAAGAAAGTTGACTATACATATATATGCATTTAGTTAAACACCAAACCTTATTTAACAAAAACCAATGCTTATGCCAATTACCTTAGAAAAACCTGAATCTAATGCAGAAAAAACTGATGCCTATTCCAAGTACATGAGATAAAACCCAATGCTGATTCCAAATAATCCAATGCTGATGCCAAGTGCCTGAGATAAAACCCAGTACCAATTTTGAATAATCCAATACTGATGATAGGGGCTTAAGATATAACCTAATGCTGATTCCAATATATATATAATAATAATGCCAACATTATTTAATATTAATATATAAATATATATTAATTTATCTTATTACCAAGTTGTCACTTATTACACATATATATTTTGAAATATACAACATGTAGCATTCTGCCAATTGTCACTTAAATTAAATTACTTTGATATGTTTCAAATATTGTTCATCCTATTGATCTAAGAATCTACATGGGTATGGTCCATTCAATAGTCCCTCAATGTGGTTGCAATAAATATAGGAAATGTTATTATTAATCACTAAGTTTAACTCCAATTCAATTCTATTTTAATTAACTCTAATTCTCCATTATTCTAATCTAACAAACTCCAATTTCATTAAATTAACTACACTTTAATGGACTCTAGTTTTACTCTATTCTACTCTAACTAACCCTGATTTAACTTTATGTAATCATAACAACTCCAATTCCCACTCTATTCTCCATTAATTATCTCCAATTTCACTTTAAATTAAGTTATGTATTTAATGTTAATATTTTTTTAATAAACATTTAGAGACAGATAAAGGGCCCTGATTCTAAAACAATGAGTAGTTTATGAAGCAGACCCTATTCACCAATGACTCTCATAATGTATGCTTTAATTGGGATTTGAGCCCATAACTTCTGGATCATGAGTCAAACATTCAACCACATAGCCATAGTCACTCCAAATAATTAACCCCAATTATAATCTAATTAACGCTGGAGTTAATTAGAAATAAATAGAGTTGAATCAGAGTTAACTAAAGTATATAGAATGGAAATGCAGTTGTTATAATTGAATAAAGTAGAATTGGAAGTAATTAGATTAAAATAATGTAGAATTAGAGTAAATTACAATTAGCTAGAGTGGAATCAGAGTTAATTAAAATATAATAGAATGGAATCAGAGTTATTATGATTAAACAGAGTAGAATCAGAGTTAGGCCTAATTAAGATATAATATAATGGAATCAGAGTTATTATGATTAAACAGAGTGGAATCAGAGTTAATGAGTAATAATGACATGTTATTGCAGAGCTCTGCATTAAGAATAAGGGAACATAAGATAGGTTATGGGGCAGATTATGCCTAATGTAGATTCTTAGATTAACAAGATGGGCCATATCTGAAATACAAAAAATATATATCATTTTTAAAAGTGATAATTAGCAATATGTCATGCATAATTCAAAATATATAAGTGTAATAAGGGACAAATAGGTAATAAAATAAATTTATATATTAATATTAAATGATATTTCCATTTAAGCATCAGCATCAGAATTTTTGGAATTGGCATTAGGTTTTATCTTAAGTATGAGCCATTGCCTCAACATTACATTATTTGGAATTGGCAGCTGGTTTTATCTCAGGAAGTTAGGTACTTGGCATAGGCATCAGTCTTTGACATTATAATTGGGTTTTTCTAAGGTAATTCACATATATCTAGACATTGGTTTTTGTGAAATAGGGATCAGTGATTAACTTTAAATTGTTGTGAATTTTTGTTGTTCAATATTTTTATTTCTAAAAATAAAGTCTAGATGAAATGTTTACTATGAATTAATATTTTAGCAAAAAGAATCTTATTACTTATATATACTATATATAGTCTATATTTAATATATTTATTTATAGGCCAGCATTCACTCACAAACCATATTTCCATATATAAACTAGTAGTAGTATTATCTATATGTTGTTATTAAATAAATTAATGATCTGTCTAATTTAATTATGTTAAAATTATGCTTAAAATTAATTATCTATCTAGCATAGGCTAACATAGGCTATAGTATATATGTCATAGGAATTTTAAGCCATGCCTTAAGTGTTTCAATAAATAATCAATAATAAATTAAGTTTGACATAAACTATTTAAAAAAATATAAATACAATGTATTATATTCTTCTTTAATTTTTTTCAAACATACAAACCTTTTTATTATGTTGCACACTTGTAGAATATTCAATATACTGTCATAGATATAATTATAGATAAGCTATAGTATAGAATTTGCAATAGAATTTGAACAAAAATTATTAACATGTCAAATGTAAAAATATGTAGGTAATTGCATAACATAAAAATATTATTAATAAACACAAAAAGGAATGAAAAATGCGTACCTTGTAATATCTCGAACAGCTAACGACCAAAAGTAAATAATCGAAAGATCGAATATGAATATAGCGGTTCAAAAACTATCAAATACCGAAACTCTAAAATAGCTCATTAAAACATATCGTCAAGACTTATATTATAATATATAAGCAAATGAATATTAGCAAAGGCAACTATTTTAAACAAGTTAGCTTAACGAATTAATCACTAAAATTGCCGGGAGGTTGCCGCGAGGTTATATTGGGTTGCCAAAATTGGCATACAAGTTCAAGGTTACCCAGAAGTTGCCGCGAGGTTGTTAAAATAACGTCATACTTAGGAGAGGCTGTAACGTCGCCGCAAAGGTGCCATATATAAAAAAATATTTAAGCATATGAACAATAATATTTTTGTTATATATATTAAATATTTTGATATTAAATGAATGGTGGGCGACGCGGGCCATAAAGTAGATTATAGGTTGGATATATATGTAGATTATAGGTTGGATATGTGGATTATAGGTTGGATATGTGGATTATAGGTTGGATATGTGGATTATAGGTTGGATATGTGGATTATAGGTTGGATAT
>JAUZND010003104.1:0-12455 GCA_034780555.1 Coelogynopora nodosa
CAACCTCTTGCATTTTGTGTTTTTCTTCAGTTATATTAGTGCAAGCTGTAGAATTTGTGTATTATATATTCCGCATATCTATTTATTTTGCAAATACTTGTATTATATTGATAATTGAGTTTGCATTACTAAGTAACAAGTAACAATTAAAACATATTGCCTTAAACAGTGCGCAGAAATTTACTTTTTTATCTAAAAAATTAGGATAACTGATTTTTTGTATCCTTTTTTGTTGAATAATTATTTTAATTATATGCAATTGCAACATAATTTCCTATATATGTACATGACATAAAGCCGTCTCCTTTGAAATGTTGTAGGTATGAGATGTCTACTTAAAAAAAATAATACATTTTTAATAAATTGGAACAGTTCAATTTTTGTTTATAAAAACTGCATTTTGGAGACTTAGCCTAAAGCAATGCATTTATTCAGTGAACATATCATTGGAAAACATGCGTGGTCAAGGGTACGATAGAGCTGCAACCACAACTGCTAGCAACCGAGTTCAGACCGGGAAGGTTGTGCCCAACACTTGTGCTGTTGCAATCAAACTGTGTGATGCAACTCCTTTCCCAAATGTTTATGTTTTATTTCAAATCGCTTGTACCCTTCCTGTTACATCAAGTGAATGTGAGAGAAGTAATATCACTATGAAAAGATTGCACATTATATTCATGAGAGTATCTATGACACTAGATCATCTCCCACATAGCTTTCATTAACATTAGCCAGAGTAAAAAATGCAAGATTTTAATTTAATTTTTGAGGGATATTGCCGTTAAAAAATTCTTTCACAATATCCTACGAGAAATCTTCTTGGTAAACATATACATGTAGGGTGTCTTAACAATTTTCGTTTTGAAATTCAATGGATAAATATTACTGCCCTCAAAATTGTATGCATTTGTATTTCTATAAGTATTTGTATTTCTGCTGAATCATATGGAAATGGAGACGAAGTTATAGTGTGTTATTGGGCAATCACAAGGTTCACAGCTGTTTAACGCGAGATGCAGTGTACTTATTTCAAAGTTAAGACGTACTATTGATTATTTTTATTATTTGTTAATCATGGAAGATGTAAATCTGTAACAGAAAAGAAGGCTCAGGTCGTCCAAGAGTCTCCAGGACACCCGACAACATTCAGCAAGTTCAGTAGCTTATTGAAGAAGATCCACATGTTCCACTGGTTGCGATCTCTGAAATAACTGGTATCCACCAGTCTTCTGTAGAGAGCATTTTGAAAAAGGATCTCCACAAGAAGAGCGTACGTGTGTAAGATGGGTACCACATTCCTTAACAGATGCGCACAAAGAACAACGAGTACAGAAAGCCCAAAATATACTGGATGAGTTGGATGCCACTGTTGTATTAAGCAATTAAAAATGATCTTTGCAGAACCACTACCTCCACCGCAAAATGATTGTGCATGGATTGATGAAAGGGGTTACCGAGGTGATCGCCCAAAAGTGGCTCGTCGTCTTATATTGGATATTAAGTACCACATTATCATCGGTATTAACCACTGTGGAGATCATTATTTAGAAGCTCTGTTTCGCAACGAAACCATCAATACCCATCATACACGACAATGATCGGCCCCATACAGCCCGAATGACAGAAGAGTTCACTTCTCTAAATCATATACATCGGGTTTTGCAGCCTCCGTATTCACCGGACATGAACCTTATAGATAGGTTTGTGTTTAGCAACATTAAGGTTGAACGGAAAAATACACAATTAAACACAATTGATGAAGTACGTCGATTTGTATCGGACTTCTTGGATAATTTTACTAGGAAAACTTTGACACGTCAGTTATATCATCTCAGTGCAGAATTACAAAAATTTTAATGAGGAATATCTTCTCTGACTATAGGTTAAATAACATATTATTTTTGTCTAGTCATTATATATATTGACAATATTTGTATTAGGTAGAACATCAATGTACACTTTAATTAATATTAATTTTTTGTTTATTTTGGAATTTCAAAACGGCAATTTTTGTTAGAGACACCCAACATATTGTTTTTTAAATGTCTTGCAAGATTATCATATGATACTTGCAATAAAGAGTGATAGAAATTTCTGGATTGGTCGGTTAACGTATATTTGGGATAGTCAAAATTAAAACACTTGTAGATGCGAACCTTCACCAACTGAGTGATGCATGGATAAATTAGCTGATGATGACTGCATTGAAGATTTGGTGTACTGTATCGTGTTTCATATCATGGTTAATGATTAGTTTTAGATTATATAATCATGGTGCTCAATTTTGAACAGCGTCAATAACAATGTTGGTGCCAGCCACCAGCACAATTTTGACAAAAGCAGACGAACTCCAAATATTAGAATTTAATCAATAGACCTGGAATTTTCTTCGAAGACCAGCATGGATCACCAACGGAAAAGGAGACATAATCTAAAAAATATATACAGAATACATGGAAGAAATTCCTTGAAGAAATTGAAATGATGATTAGAGCTGCAGACAATATGAAGTAGTTAAGTAAATTCGTGGTACGCTGAATAACCATAATGTGAACGAAAATTTAATTCATAGTGACTGGAAAATCTGTGCTCACAGGCTCAAATCAAAAGTTTTCATGAAAAAATTCGCAGCAGTAAATTGTCACCATTTAATTAATAAGGTGGGCAACAGCAATAGAGAAATCCATATAAATTTTCAAACGCTCGACATAATCCAATAGTGCTTTGAAACGTTCTTCTCAAAAGGGGAACTTGACGACGATATCCACAAAATGAAGAACAAGTTTGCATCGATTAGTTCGTTACAAACGAGAGTTTCAACCGAGTTTATTGTACAAATCCGAACTATTTCTTGCAATTCAATTAAAATTGTGGATTGGAATCCATATAAATCTTTTTCATATTGGAAAGTCATTATTATGCGTCACTATGCAGAGACACAGCTGATCCTACTCTACCTTAGGGGACGTACAAGGAGAAATGTGTCCCATTCTTTACCTATAAGGCAACCCCCGAGGACGCTAAGTCAAATGGTGCCAGAAATATCCATGACTTCAAGCCATTTGCAGGGCCTTGGACAGACCGGACCTCGAATCAACTCACCAACAGACTGTTCAGCGAACCTTATACTTGGCAACCTCAGCAGTGGCCACGCCGACCTACACAGGGGCCAACGATCCTCACAACTTGGCCAATATTTTCGCCATCCCTTCTACGATAATCAAATCCCCCCTTCAGCGAGAGGAGGTGTTGGTGGTCGCGGTCGGTGGAGAGGCCGCGTTAAAGGTCAGTAGCGGGGAGCCATTGCCTCAGCCGCCGGAACCGCCTCGCCCCCGCGCCGACGTAAACGGGTCACAGGAGTGGATCTGGACTCTTCTCACTCCTCGGATTCATTTGATCCCATCATTGCTGCTCACAGGATGTTTGAGGGTCCATCGCCTGACGATTCTAATCTACTCGAGTGGTCAGATACGCGATCTAGTCACCCCTCAGCGTTCGAGGGGTTCTCCGGACCATATCTTGGCTCGATAATCATCCCGCCTATGGAAAATCCTTCGGCCTCTTCATGTTCAACGAGACCAGGATATCAGCCATACCCATCAGAGAGTCTATGTATGTATCTTCTCGAGTGTCAATCAACTTCCGTAATCTGTTGAGCCAGTTCTGTTCCACCCTCTTCAGGGGTTACCTCCTATGCCCTGTTGATCAGCAGCTGAGGCATCGGACCATCTGCCCAGCTCCCCGATTTATCCGTTGTTTCGGAGGTGATTGAAGACATCGACGATTCTAACCATTTAGCATCTGGTTTACCGGACCTACCTCCCTTCGGATATTTGTCCGTATCTAGTGCCCAGACATGTGCCAGTGTTCGAGGAATCCAGCAACAGTGCCTCGGTAAGTGTCTCTCTTGTTCAACTTCTTATTTAACCTCTCCGTAATTTACAGGCTGCATTAGCTCTCTGTGTCCCTAGTATTTTCCTTCCTACTGATCACATACCCATGTCCGCCAGTACGGCACAGATATTTTTAGAAAAAGCGAGGCTACCTATCCGTATCAATACTTCTACCCATGTGTTTCGTTCACGTGCGAACGTTCGATCTATAACTGTTTCCATACGTAATCTTGTAAATGCTAATATTATTCATCGACGTCCTTTCATCTCATATCCTTTTTTAGTGCCCTATGCGAAAGGCAACTCCCGTTTCATTGTGGAATGAAACCACCTTAAGCGTTTGGTCCAAAGTATCTCTGCCGCCTCCGGTACAGGTTATTGAGAGGCTTCAGACTCGTGGGATGTTAGCGTCATTTTGAATCTTGAGTCTGCATTTCACTCGGTCCCTTTGGCCCCTAGTAGTCATAATTTCACAGTGTTTACTCATCATCTCCAATATTTTGCATACAACTGTCGGCCCATGGGGCATCCTCTTTCCTTTTACATGCTAACTAAATGTTTCTATTCTTTCTTGCCTGGAGACATTTAGGTTCTCTCGCAATTGGAAACTGTCTGTGTAATTGCATGCAATTTTTGCGGTAAATCATCTCAAGAGGCCTTCGATATACATATTAAATTCGATTACCCTGGAATAACATGTCAGAAGCCTGGCGCTCTACAACTGAGCTATCATTTAATTTCTCAAGGCTTAATGGTTAAAGTAAAAAAAATTGTGTAAATGAAATATTCATATTCTCAAAAGTTATCTTTGTTTTACATTACAAATAGAACTTTAATAATCAATTGTTAGTGCAGGACACTATCATTTTTCACATAGTTGACGATGCATAGTCATCTTCGTTCCACACACTCCAGGACATACGATCCAATCCTTTTCAAAGTCTCTAAAAATAAATCCTAAGTTTAAAATATAGACAAAGTCTCTAAAATAAATCCAAGGTTTAAAATATAAACAAAGCCTCTAAAATAAATACAAAGTTTAAAATATTAAAAAAAAGTTTTTAGTTAAATAAAATTTGTTTATTAATAGCAATGTGTCATATTCATTTACATTGAAAATATTTGTTAAAGACATATAAATAGATTAGATATAAGTTTAACGTATACATGTACAAAAATGTATGTATAAGTAATAAAATATCTTTACATATCAACAGCAAGCGTTTCCCACTTCTTTACACTTGGCGCATCATCGTCTTCCTCCTCCTCCTTTGTTGACTGCTCCAAATCGGGTTCGATCTGAAATAGTGGCACAGCCTTTGCCTCCTTGTAGCCAATGTGGTATATTTTAAATAAAACACTATAATGATAGTTCTTGGATCCATGGTCTCCGCATTACATATTGGTTGTTCAAACCACAAGTTGGTACGATCCTGTCCCAAATTGAAATGCAACCGCCATCTTCTTGTCACGCCAATCGAACGCCTCAAAATCCATCGCCAATTTTATCCAAGCCGTTTTTCGATCTGTCGTGTAGACTAGTCTCACTTTATTATTTTCATAACTTTGTTGGCACCATCGAGTAGTCGCAAACCATCCTCGGCTTTGTCCTCGAAATGTTGAATTGTCTCAAATAAGTGTACATCCTCATCATTTTCGATAGTGAGGACCGCATTATCTTGTGTATTATAGATACCGAATTTCTTGTGCATTATATCTGATCTGATATATACATGTTTGTGGCCTGATCTCGTAGCGTCCTTATTTCATGGTTCAATTTACCTTTGGCAGGAGTAGTTCCGCTCTTGCTGGTCCCCGTAAAAAACTGGTTTAGTTTTTCAATAATAAGTGCTGTCAAAGTATGTTTCACGTCCGTAGCGTTTATTATAATTTTCGACATGTTGACTTATTTTTTATTTTTTTTGGCTTTTTTATTTATACTTTTTCAGAGAAGAGAATGGGAGGGGGGTAAAGGTCAGAGGTCAAGTATCATGGTCAAAGGTAAAGTGGTGTGGTCGAATTGATCCTTCCTATACTACAAACACACCCTTATTCTTCTTTGACATTCTTTATATTTGTAGATGGGAGTTTTCAGTTTTTATATTTTAATATTTTGCTTATTGCATATGTATATATTTGTTGTGTTGTTCAAGTTTATGTTTTGTACAAGAAGAGGGATATGGTGTTTATCTACATTAATAAGCAATACTTTTGATTATGTAATTATGCAGATGCTTGAGTGACAGAATATATTTGATATAGTGTGCTAAACTGCTTGTGTTGTATGTTCTGATTTAATTCGACCATTCAGTATGGGATACTATACAATGGGGTTGTAAATTTTCCCCGACAATGTACAATATTTTCACGATCCTTGGACACAGTATCTTAAGTTTGGTATCAGACAGCTATATCACTTGTCCGATTCCGTGTAATGAAATCTATGTCACTTGTCTCATTACGCTTAATGACAGATAACTTTAAATGAATTCCATTACTCTAAAATCATAGTCTGAGTTTCCCTATTTATTTAAAGTCTGATCCGAGTACGGTACTTCTTTATCTTTATAAATTCATTATCCGAGTTTATTTATATTTGTCTGAAGTCAAAATCCGTATTCTTTATTCGTCTATAGAGCCTGAGTCGTAAGAGTCCTCCACCATCTAGATTTAGAATCTTAGTTTACTCAATCTAGCGTATAGAGTCACAATCCAAGTATTTCCTATTCATTTAGAGTCTAGATATAGAGTCTAAGTATACCACTCATATTCATTTAAATTGAAATTTTGTGTCCTTTTCTATCCAAAGACTCAATATTTATATAGAGTTTTTGCCTCTATCCGTCTAAAGTCCCATCCAATAATCAAGGCAATACTCAGGCATACCTCAATTCGTAAATTGTACGAGCCGTCCTCCAGATGCCTATACATTATAGAGTCAAAGTCACAGCCCATTCCATCTCCATGAATCTATAGACCAAGGCTAACCATTTTAATACATGTTGGGGCCGATAACCAAACTACTTTCATTTCAAGAAACTTAAAATCAAGTCGCCTGTATTCCCTTATTAATTGTCATATGTTATCCATGTTATTTATGGTGGCCGAGAGGTGTCAAAATATAACTAATGTGTTTTTATAGTAAAGAAGTAACTTATATAGTAAAGAAGAAACTTATATAGTAAAGAAGTAACTTATATAGTAAAGAAGTAACTTATATAGTAAAGAAGTAACTTATATAGTAAAGAAGTAACTTATATAGCAAAGAAGTAACTTATATAGTAAAGAAGTAACTTAAATAGTAAATAAATTACTTATATAGTAGAGAAGTAACTTATATAGTAAAGAAGCAACTTATACGTATAGTAAAAAACCAGTAATTCAGTGATAACTACGTGTTTTTATAGTAAAGAAGTACCTTATATAGTAAAGAAGTAACGTATATAGTAAGGAAGTAACTTATATAGTAAAGAAGAAACTTATATAGTAAAGAAGTAACTTATATAATAAAGAAGTAACTTATATAGTAAAAAACCAGTAATTCAGAGATAAAAACACGTAGTTATATTTTGACACCTCTCGGCCACCATAGTTATTATTAAAACGATGGATTTGAACTTAACTTAAATATTACGTCAATTTAAATAAAAAAATATAATACACCAAAATAGTATATAACAACAATATTAATCAGGATTTTAGACACATAATTGAACAATAATCCTTTTATCCGATTTTAATTTAATTATTTAAAATCGATATTTAGGTATTTGTTTTTATAGATTTTTTCAATGCAAACATTCATTCATACAAAAAAAATTAAAAATGAGATGCATTATTTTTTTAATTTATGGATAATAAAACAAATATTTCAATGAAACAATCTTCTGAATTTTATAAATTTTTATATAAATATATATCATCTGAATTATACATATATGTAATCAAAATAACTATTAATTAATTCAAATGTACAATAAATAGTAGGCCTATGTAATAGTTTTATGAGAAAGAAACATAATACATGTTTGTTCATTATACATAATATAGAAAATGTTCTGCATTAGCATGCCATCTCATCAACAGCGTGTTGTTAAATGACCTTTTGGTCGACAACATGTTTTGTCTAATTTAGCGCGTCTTTCCTCATTCCATTTATTTTGTAGGGTCTCCTCTACTCGATCCATGAAAGCTTCGTGAACATCACGCCATGGTATTCGATACCTCTGAAACAATCAAATAGAGAAAGTTAAATTATAATTGACATCAACAAGATACGTTGAATAATTATTAAAATATAGTATGCTCCAATGGATGAATATTAAGTATTAATAATGTTTTATTTAGAGATAAAAATAATACTTTCACAATTTGTATATTGAAAGTCCAATAAAATTGGACTTACCAATGAGGAATGTGAATTTTATGTTTATCTTATTTTTAATATCGCGAAGTTTTCTAAATATTTTCCATATAATAGAGGATTAACAATTTTAAACACGGGATAATATTTTGTGGTGTGTATATATCTGTATGTAAGTGTCATTTATTTGTATACTCCTTAAACTTTCCACAATGATCATAATTTTTATATTAGTGTATCTTAATTTCGTTTTATTATTTCAAATTTTGTCAAAATTGTAAATATTGTATATTATATATCTTTATGGCAGACATATATACAATATGTAGTAAGTTTCAAATGAAATTCCTACTGGTACTAACAACATATAAATAATAAAAATATACGTCTACAAAGTGTGTTCTATTTATAATATATTTCTAATATATTCGACATTTAAATACATCAGGGTGGCAGAGGTGATAATCAGGAAATTTGTATTTGATTGACTGTTCTGTATTGTATACTGTTCCATAACAATAGCTATAAATACATTAAATATACAAAAAAAGTATTAAATTCGAGGTGTTCGCTTTGTATAGTATATTATACTTGCGAAAGGGGTCGTATAATTATTTACTATGCTTTACAATAAAGTAAATTTACAATAAATACACTATATTAAGCGAAGGTCAGATATTTCTTAAATCATAAAGCGGATAATTCATTACTGAACAGTAACCAGGCTAAAACGTCTTTTAAAAATCTGATAGTTTGGAAGCTGTGAAGCTGGACGGTAAAATTCTAACGTGTTAGAAATAATGGCTGTTTGTATATGCAATATTATAGTCCATATACAGTTAACATGTTATCGGATGATACAGAGATTTGTTTGGGGACAAATCTGTAGTTTTGTTCAAAGGGAGTCATCCAAAGATTACCCCCTGAAATTTTTATCGATTTCATACTAATATTTATATGAAAGTGCAAATTTATTTCAAAGTTATTTACAAATAATAGACAAATTGCTACAAGAAGTAAAAATGAATAAATCTAAAACATATCCAGCTATTGTAGATATTAAACATAACATTATATTATACAGATATTAACGCTTAATAATGAATCAATGTAATAATGTTCATTGACTTGCAAATACGATAAAACAAACTATTGGACATTTTGTTAGACCTAAAATATTTTAAGTGCCCGTAACTAAAGAAAGGATTAATGATGTAGATATGTATACTTATTCAAGGAAGAAGATGCAGGTCGTTCTTTGTAATTTCCCCAATAGTGTGAACCTTGAAAGTTTCGATTATTATTTTACTTCTCAGGTTGTAATTAAAATATTAAACTTGCAATCAAATTTAAATAAATACATAGAAAAATGAAACACACAACTGTGATCCTGTTATGTATATAACACAAAACTTAGAATACTAACACTTTTTGATATTGAAAAATATTCAAACTTTGAGACTCCAACCACAAGTTTGCAATTTGTTTTCAAATAAACCAAATCAGAAAAAATGATAATGCGGTTAGTAACAAATTATAATATCAGCGACAAATTCGTATATAAATTTATTTCATTTTTATTTCAAACGAATGTTTAAAGTGTATAACAATACCAGTAATAATAATAATAGTAAAAATAGTCACATTGACAGTGTATATTATTAATTTATATAGTTATTTAAAATATAAATTGTGTAATTAATTATGGTTTATAAGGACAGCAACGTACTGCACTGTAGCCTATATGAACCGATTTAATATGGATTTTACATTGAAAGGCTGTTTATCATTACTTAAATGAATAATTGATTAAAAAGGCAGTAACAATTTCGTTTAATACGACATCTGTAAAAAATTTCTTCGTTTTAGACGTAATGCGTTGTAAATAATTCAACATTTAATTATCTTTATAGAGATGCACTTCACAATTATATTACCATTACCATAACTACCAATTAACCGTTGGTAAAAGTTTAATTAAAAACAGCGTTTCTATCTTGTTAAATGTTTGGAATATGAGAAAAGTGACTTATTGTAAAATTATTGTAATGGCTAATTCTTTTCATTTAATATATTACTTCAATTTGGAAAATTAATTTCTTTACATGTTATATTATTATACATAATTATAAAAAGTATATTGCAATATTTTTCAGTGATATTGTAATTTAATACTAATTGATGTTGCATTTACTATACGAAAAAAATTGCACACAAAATATAATAATAGGCCTGTATGTATTGAACTCAATTTGAAGTAAATAATTTAAAATAAAATAATAATTGTTACATTAGTATGAGTGTCGCGTAAAGGATGAAGATACTTTGATGGTTCTACGCTAGAGATCTGTATTTAATTTATAGAAAAGTTTAAACATGTTATAAACAACAATACAAAAAAATTATTAATGACATTTTGCATATAATTAGTAAGCGTTATTAATTTAGTAAATAATAAAACGTTCATTTAAAATGGGAAGTGTCATATATAAGTTATATTTAAAGAACACATAGTAATATATTTATTTGAGATTGACCTATACCGACCTCATATCGTACAATAACATTGCTTCGTAGTAATATTAAATAAAATATATTGGAACAAAATTATAAAATTGTAAAAAGTATTTAACTTTTTATTAGCACGATTGTAAAACATAATATAATATATAATGATAAATTTTTTGGAAATAATAGTAAACTAAATATGTAAAATTCCAGAAATACTTTTCATTTAATTTAATTTACGTATGGTATAAAACTGTTTAAATAATAATAAAATTGACGAACATATCTGTATCCTATAATTCAGACAACAAAATAATAATCTTGATTGTGTTCTAAAGGTGATGCTATAGTCAGGTACTACGTGTTCAGATATTTATGATCTACGGTTTCTTGATTTTCCCCCTGAGTACACCGTTGTTTATCCTTGCTTCCAGTCTTGCATCCCACTTGATCTCGCTATTTCATAACTGGTCTTCTCACATCACAACATTTGCTTCAATATTTCAATATTTATTTTCATTTTATAAAATAATAAAATAATAATAACATAAAATGTATCTATAATAATATATCTAACTATTATAATAATACATAAATACAGACAAAACAAAAAAATTAATTGGCAATTTCGGTTCATAGAAATATAATTTTGTGTATTTCAGTGGGACAACATGATAGAAATAATTTACAGTGTACCGTTTATTACACTATACTATCAAAATTCTCTACATTATAATATCTACCTATTATGAGAGGAAATTCTTACCTTTTAATTCCATCTAAATTCGGCAAATTATAAATAAAAAAATGATTTTTTTTTCACAACTTATCAATAAGTGGTCCTCAAATATGTGAAAAAACTTCGATGGATAAATTAGTTTTGTTTGTATATAAGTCAATTTATAAGAATTGATTACAAAAAATAAAATAATAACTTTTTGTGATTATAACCCATTAATTAATTAATTAATTAATTAATTAATTAATTAATTAACGTATAAATAAAACGTATATTTGTTGCTACCTAATAAGACAGATAATATGAAATACCATATTCGGAAAGGCAATTTTCAAATTAACATATTATGTAACATACAAATATTATAGAAAAAAATATCGTTTCTTATCTATCTGATCAAATAATTTTTTTAAATATAATGAAATTTAATAAAATAATAAAAATTAATAAAATAATCAAATCTAATAAAATAATCAAATTTAATAAAATAATCAAATTTAATAAAATAATCAAATTTAATAAAATAATGAAATTTAATGAAATTTAATCAAATAATCAAATTTAATCAAATAATCAAATTTAATCAAATAATCAAATTTAATCATATAATCAAATTTAATGAAATAATCAAATTTAATGAAATAATCAAATTTAATGAAATAATCAAATTTAATGAAATAATCAAATTTAATGAAATAATCAAATTTAATGAAATAATCAAATTTAATGAAATAATCAAATTTAATGAAATAATCAAATTTAATGAAATAATCAAATTTAATGAAATAATCAAATTTAATGAAATAATCAAATTTAATGAAATAATCAAATTTAATGAAATAATCAAATTTAATGAAATAATCAAATTTAATGAAATAATCAAATTTAATGAAATAATCAAATTTAATGAAATAATCAAATTTAATGAAATAATCAAATTTAATGAAATAAT
>JAUZND010003105.1:0-12454 GCA_034780555.1 Coelogynopora nodosa
CCCGCAACTGGCTCAGCCGCAAGAACGACTCGACCGGCTCTGACGCCTCCACTCTGATGGACTTGATGCGTGTGATCACGACCGCCCAGCCAGGGGTAGGTGTACTCCTCCTCTTATCTTATCTACATACCTTCCCTCATACACTGGAACATGGTAACATGGTAATCTCTCTCTCTCTGCCACCCAGCTGTTCCGTCTGAGTGACCTTGAGAGCGACGATGAGGACAACGATGATCCTGATGCTCCCCCCTCCAGCCGCCGACGACGTATCGATCTCAGTGATGACGTCAACCAGTGCCAAACCTCGTAGTGTTGTGTGATCTAATCCGACCCCCCCCCCTCTCTCTCTCCTGATAGGTCGATACACTGACAACTCTTGCTGACTTTGTTGATGAGGATGCTATTATATTCAACCTATACAACACAACACATCTGCGAGACACCATTAAATAGACGTATCTCTACAAAATACACATTTTCATCGGAGAAGTCGTATTTTTTAGAGAAAAATCATCTCTGTCTGAAACATAAGAAACTCGCTTTTTGTTTGAAGTATTTTCTACCTTTTGATAGTCTCCGCCAGTCACATGGAACTTTGTCGCTGGTCAAGTATTGTTCAAAGCGACACTTGGAGGGCTGGTTTCAGTTGTTTTGTAGTGGTATAGTCGCCCCCTATATGTATGTATATATTCTTCGATATGGCGGTATGGTTTTATGGTCAGATATGTTCATTCGTGGATAGTTGAAGGAACAGTGTATTAATACGTGTATTGGATAAAAGAGGGGAAATTGAAGTATTGTTAAATCATTTATTGTGTTGTCTAGATAATTGGCCCTTTTGTGTTTTGATCTGGTACCAAAATAACAATCTGATCATAGTTTTAAAATAATTGCTAAATAAATCAATAATTGCTAAATAAATCAATACTTTCTAAATAAATCAATAAATGTTCGACAGTTTTGTTGCACAACCAACATTAGAATCAATAACTATATCAGTTTTTGAGTCGGTGAAGTTTTCTTGTGTTAATTAACAGTTTTTATCATCACGTCATAACAGGGTTGATAGAACTACAAGTTGTCCACAATTTACAAAAAGTAATGGAATCTGTGTTTTTTTCTTTTTAATTATTTATCAGTCACCCGTTTATCCACTAAATTGGGTGTGCAATACACTATTGATCTATTTCCTTATGTTTACATTCCTTAAGTTAGAGCTGGCTCGGATGATGTCGCACAAGAGGGTTTGGGTTTGTTTCACAGCATCGAATGGTACGCAACAATAATTGCTCCCGTTTGGCGTCTTTTAAATAAATAATTGTGTTATATAAACGAATGGAGAGTTGCCATCATACCCGTTCACATCATTGGATGGCCGGCGAACATTTTCCGGTGTGCCAGTTGTAGTTCAATATCTATGTTACCATGTCAACGCTGACCATTTCATTCCCCTTTCACCCCCCCTCCCCCCTCAAACTCCCCCTTTGCGCAGTTTGGTAGGTGTAATCTACATTTATGTGTCCTGCAGTGTGGACAATACCATCCCATCCCAGCTAATATTGTTTTATCGACAGGTTTTAGTATCTTGTAAATATATCCGCTTATCCCCAATACAAATCCGGTGTAATCAGAGATAGAGAGAGTGAGAGAGATCATTTTTGAACACTATTTTTCTGTGAACTGACTTTATACTATTTGGATGGTTACCTAATTCTGAGCAGGTCCCGGTATGACTATTGTGTACATACGTTCTGAAGGCTTCAACTTCCAATAGCCAGTCATCATAATTACCGAGTTGATTTTGTAATTCAAGTACATCTATGCTTTCTTGGCCATGTTATAAGAGTGTCTAGAAATGACTTGCGTTTTTGATTTATTCTTGTTCTCCTTGTATAGGAGATGACTACACGAAGTTGGATTTTATTTTTGTTACTTGTAAACAATAATAAATATTATGTAGAGGAGTAGCCCCAAAAAATGTTGCCCATAACAAAAATAGTAGGTGCGAATGCATAGTAATATCTTTTTTTATATTGCATAAAAAATAATTTTGTTTTGTTGTTTTGATTAGAATCGTATAATACAGTATGGAGCAACGTATTTTGGACCACTTTAATATGTAGAATATATAAAGTTTATATTGGACGGTTATTATGAAATTCAATTCTGTGCGTGTTGTTATGGTAATAAAAATTAATAATTAATAAATGTCTGGTAGTTACAACATACATGAGTTGGTTATATGATATGTATTTGAAACAATATGAGATAAGTTTGCTCATTCTAATATATCGGTATACATTTTGTGTTTAAGCTTCTTAAGTTTATGTTCGACAATTTCTGCCGATATAAAAAGTGAACCCTGTTAAAATTAGTTATGAGAATGTTTTTCTGGTCAAATTGTCTTTTTTGAGATATCTGTTACACACTATTAGTCAGTATGGAAGGAGAAATTAAAACTAATACTGCTCTACAAACTGTCGCAAAGCGTTCAACATTGACTGAACAAAAAGCAAAAATTGTACTATTGTGATTTTAGTAAAAAATATATATCTAAAATCATCTTCAAAAGGTAGTATTACCTTGTTGGACAAATATATCGACAATGGTTGTAACTTAAATCAGGAGGACAAATCCGAAAGAAATTTAACCCATTTTTCAGGGTCGTTAATGCACAAGATAAAACAAGATAAATTTGACAATAATCATAGTAGCTTAAAAACACCAGAGACATTTTAAAATGTTGATCAAAATGCAAATGTAAAATAATTGTTAAAATGATTAAACAAATAATTATTACGTATTATTAAAAGTAAATATTACGTACTTTAAATATAAATTGTGTGTTAATCTTAGCTACTTGTTTTAATGCCGACCTTGAAAAATAGTTTTTTTATTCCTCTGGATTTAAGTCGCAACCTTCATTATTTCAGTACATTACAATGCAAACTTGTTCAATATTCATGTAACTCCCAGTGTCATTTGACTTCACTGTTCATCGCATCCTTTTCTTTCTCATTGCCAATATGTACTTTTTACATAGATATATATATTTACTGACACTTCTATCTAGAAAATAATCGTGTCTACCAACCAAATCGCTGTGCATTCAAATATATTCATCTAAACTATAAAAACACTTATTGCCTTTTTTTAAACATTATTTGGGAGTGTTTTAGGGAGGGGAAGGGGCACTTTTGGGGTTCATTTGGAAGCCCATTGATCAATAGAATATATAAACAGTTTATTTATCTATAAAACTTTTTGCATACTATATTCTACATTTTAATTTTTTTCACTTTAACTTTTATACTTTAAATTTAAATCAAACGAATTTGTATGATTATAATTATTAATTGTCTCAATTATTACAACTGTCTAAATATAGGTTTATTATGTATAACATGTTTTGTAAGAATGCTATGCTGTTCAATGTTAACAACGGTCCACCACATATTTCTGGATTCTAAACGATTTCTTGAGCTGGATCGAAGGTAGTGGATCATTCTAGTACTTTACCTATGCATTAAAATGCATTTGTTCTCGTAGCAGACTCTAGGTATATAGATAAATAATAATTATGTCAATAAATATCGGTAAATTCCAAAAAGATAATGTAACGGATTGATGCAATTAAGTGATCAATGAAGGTTTTACAGACTTCAAGTTTGAAATAGCTTTTCTTAGTTTATTTTGAATAGTGGAATACGTTATATTATTCTTCCCTATATTCTATGAAAATATGTGTAATCAAAAATGCCTTAAAAGTTAAGCCGTTCTGTGGTCTATTCTGTTTAAATTATCTTGTCCAATCAATAAAAGATGTCTACTGAAATATATTATATTCGCATAAAATCCAAAATTTATTTACATTTTATTCAGATATCATTATAATAAGGTGAAATATGACGTCCCAGCTAAATGAACAGTATAATGCAGATATGTATATATTTTTGATTTCGATCTTTTGTCCTGTTAACAAAGATCACAAGCGTTATAGTAGTTCACTCTAATTACACCGTAGACCCTCCACTTTTCAAGGGGGCGGCCTTTCAGGGGGACCTTTTCAAAAAAGGTGTAAAAAAATTGATAGGACAAAAAGGAGGCAAATTGGAATTCTGAGGCCCCACTTTTTACATCCTTCCGCTGGCCCTGTGATGAATGCAATGTAAACATAAATTTGTTTTGTACTGTCTTGAACTGACTTTATTTATAACTTTTACATTTTTCAAATTCGACGGTGATGCTGCACTCTGTATATACATATATACAAATATCCTGTGATCAGATTTTAATTTAGTAAATTTTTATCGGACCAGATAAGATTAAAAAGAAGCTATACAGTATGCCGTTATACTCAACTAATTTCACCCAAATGTAATAGACTTTTTAAATAATCGGGAACAAAGTTATATTCAACGCTATTTTAGATTAATTGTTGTATCGGATATTAATAATAAAAGTTTTGGTCTGATTGAGCCAAAAACTTATTTTCCAGAATTGAATATACATATGTGATAATCAAGCTATGATATGATAAATTAATAACCAAATTTCAAAAAAGTACATTTGTAAAAGCTTATTCTAAAAATCAAAAAAATAAATTCAATTGAAATTACTAAATGAAAATCTGATTATAGATTGGATCTTAAATATAAACTACTTGTCTCTCATTTGTATTTCAAACTATAACGACCTTTGTTTGTATTTTAGAAGCTTTTTGATTTCTGAATAACATATTTTAGATCTGATATAGCCCGATAAAATTTCGCTGATCAGGATGGAATATATAAAATAATTTACCTTCTCCTATATATTAACTAAAATACACTCAATTTCAACTAAACTGTTGGCATAAATGGGATTTTTCAGAGTATCCTTTTATTACTGTTTAAACCTTCGTACGTGGACATACTTTTTAAGGTTTGCTTTTTTCTTTATAAAATAATAATTTTTAATAATATTTGTTAATTTTAGTAGTATGCTGTTCTGGTAATATATTTTGATAAATGACAGATTAATTACAGATGATTATCCGTTTGGTCTAACTCGAAGAATGACAGAAGAATGGCAGATTAGTTGAGCAATAATGACAGATCATATTCTCACACATGAATGACACATAAGAATGGCAGATAATCACACATCTTTATCTGTCATTATTGCTCAAATAATCTGTCATTTTTTAAATTAAAATATATCTCGATGAATCGTTCGAATCACTAACACGTGTAAAATATATTATATTTCAAAAATCACTTTAGCATGTAATCAACTGCGTGTAAAACCTGACCGCTTTAGAGGTGTAAATAGATTGGTGTAATTTTCAACGAACATTTAAAATGTTTAGATTTAAAAAGACCCTACGATATATATCAAAGCAAAAATGTCTCCATAAAAAATATTATTTTATATATACTGTATAGTAAGTGACGTTTAGTATATCATTTGGTCGATAGATAAATAATAGAACTGTACACTTAGGTTTAATTAGGAGAAACTTATATTGTCTCAGTAATTGTCTTAACATTCGCTAAATTATAGAGAAGGTTTCCACAATTAGGAAAAGTTCATATACAACAACAAATTATATGAAAGCTGTCGTGTTAGAAACTGTTTCGTTTGAAACGAAATGAAAACAAATCAAATAAATATGTGACCTTTTATTTTTATTATTATGCTGCACCACATTTTATAATGACATTGCAATGGGAATTTTTTGGCTTAACAATATCATTTATATATAATATTAGGTAATGGTAATTGTATATATCCATGTATCTATATATATATATATGTGTAATTATATATTGCATATATCGATGGTAACATTACCAAATCAAAAATTATAAAATATTATAAAAATAGCCAGAAATTATTAATGCGACTCTCAAAAAAGAAACGAAATTTAATTATATTTATTTATACTACATTTATAAATCTCTAAATATATTTTAACTAGCTTTAAATTACTAATTTGAACTTATTTACGTAATGTAACCCATATAGATACAATTATAATTACACACTTCATATTTACAGTAGCAATATACACAAAACTAGTCTCGACAAATATTTATTGTTAATATATCGTACGCAAGCATACCACACTCAACATATTTTCTTTCTCTGTATGTCCTAGATACTTAATTATTGTGCATACATCTAATGTCACAAAAGTTGAATTTAACAGTACCAGAGGCACCTATACACAATGTTGATGTGTTATGTATTGCCAAAGCCTATGCCGGACAACAATAAAAATAATCAGTTGTGATTTTAACCAAGGAACCCCCTCCCCCCTCCCTCCACCCCCTCACACAAATAGATAATCTAACGTCATTACAACAGCTCTTCAATAGTATAATCAATTCATCAACATAACGCTAGTTTTAGAAGAACGCCTTATAAACATAATATTAATATGACGATCTGAGCCGCCATTTTTCACAGTGTGGCAATTAGATGATGATGCAGGTTAATGCTTGATATTTTCTTATAATACCTTTTCAACTCAACTTTTGTTCTTCTGGCAGGTGTCTAGCACCCAACGCCGCTGAGTTGCCATAGAGGCGCAGTTTTGTGTTGACACCGCTTAAATACCTAGAGCTCATTCACGTAACCGTTAGTGACTCAGGCGAACTGAACTGGTTGGTGGTAGTGTACTGCAGGCTGGATATTCCTCTGCTGGAGGCCGATTTGTGAAGCATATATTCACTGAATAACTGATGCTCGGGTGTTGCCCTGCCGTGTCTCCCCTCCCAAATGATCCGTATAAAGTGCAGTCAGGGCGGGATTTGTGCACCTTTGTTGTGGTCTCTTATGGCAAATTGCACTTTTCCCGGTCGGACTAGCCCTTTTTCAATCGTCTCAGAAATGAAAATTTCAAAACCGGAATGACAAATCAAGTATGAAACTTAATTTTTGTAATATTTGATTAATATATTTTTTAAACAACATATCTAAGCTGAGTTAAAATGTTTTTATTATGATAATACTACAATGATGAGGACGAATACGTTTTTTTACAAATACCAGTTATTTATTTAGTTAATTCATTAATGACTAGTACTAAAATTTATACTATTATTTTTTTCAATAACATGACACATTTGAATATACCATAATATGTAATACATTAAAAATTTGTAGTCAAAAGTTGTATATATTTTTAGAGAGAGACATCATTCAAAATATAACAATATTTGTTTTCTTACTCTTGACTTTATCACTATAATACTTTTTTTGTGGGAAAATCAGGGAAATGTTTTTCGCTTTGTTTTGTGTAATATAACGTACAGTATATAGAGAAAGGACATTAGATTTCGAGGATCAAAAGATCAGAGTAGTTGCGTAAATATATGCAAAAACAAACTGTCTCTACGATTTAATTAGAGATCCAACAATTTAAGATTTCTATTAATTCATATTTTGTTATACCATTTTAATACGGAGAATGGATATAACACTTGTAAATATGTATTTCATAATAAATGAGATGATTATAGATTTTTGTTTTGTCTTTGGGTGTGCGTGTATATCCTACAGCATCTTCATATGTATTCATTTATTATGTTACATCTTCATATCTTTAACTTATATATATATACTACTATATGTATCTTCGTATGTAACTATGTATTTCTTTAATATAATCTATTTTTAGCATATATGCTAAAATGAACTAAAGATTATTAACTCTTAAGAATTCTTTTGACAATTAATTGCCTTCTGTATAAAATGTATAACGTTGGCCAACCTATAATTACATCCACGATTGAACACAAATTTTATGTTTTTACGATTCATAATGTAAGGCATATTATCTTATATAGTATCCAACGCGGAACCCTAAATATGCTTACGATTTAGAAGGTATGCATTATAGAATACAATAGATACAATAGAACCTTATGCATATACTTATGATTCAGAAAACATGTAGAACCTTATGCATATACTTATGATTCAGAAAACATGCATTTATAATTCAACAAATGGAACCTTATGCATATACTTATGATTTAGAAAACATGCATTTATAATTCAACAAACACTAAAATTGTCCACGGATTCGTTAGCTTTTCTTTTCAATTTAATTTACCTGTTAGTGTATATATAATGTATATGTTATGAGCACATGAATAGTGACATATTTTTTGTTAAAGCACCATGTTTCCATTTAGAACTTGATTGTGAAAGCATATTTTAAAACCTGGCCAACGTGAGGAAAAAGAAAAAGCGTGTAGTTTGTCTATAAAAGTTCTTTTTTATTAATTAAAATTATAAACTTTTACTTTCTGTTCAATAATTCAATTTTTACATCCTGAATTCATACATTATAGATGGCATTATATAGAATTTAAAAAAATAAAAATTATTATACCCTTCTTGTTCTTCTAAGAATTTAGATTTATTAATGTTTTGTTTATGTTTAAAAAAATCATTATAAATATAACACTATTTATATTTCGATATTACAACAATTTGCAATAAAACAAAAATATTTAGAGTAATTTTACTTTTTGTATTGTACTTATTTTATTTTTGTAACAATGATGTAACCCAGGTATACTTGTTATATATGGAGGCATAGGGATTGTTTGGATACTTTAGGATACGTTTGTGTCAACTGTATATATATGTTGGAATCACATTTATGTGTCATACTTACAATAATTATTTATTTCTGAATTAAACTTAATATTATATATAAAACGTCGGTTATTTTTAAAACATAGTACGATCAATAAAATGTTAATATTTCAACCGATTTCGCTGATGTTTTTTTCATATCATTTTATTTATTGCTTAAACAGATGTTTCAAAACATTTAAATCAATTCAAAAATATTTTATTTGAATTCGTTGAATATATTATGTTGAAAATATTGAATATTTTTAAATCAAATGTTCCACAAAATGGCTGATTTAAATTTAATAAAAAATCTTTGATACTTAAGTACCGGTCGAAATATTTGCAATTTTAACTATTTTAATATATACTTAAACTGTGATATTTAAAACAATATTCTTTTTTTTTTTTTTTAATTGTATTTTTAAGTTGAATAATCACTCGAAATAACTACGACCAAGATATTCGTAAATCAGAATGTTCGAAATGTATAATAACAAAATTGTTTTAAGACTTTACTTTCCACATTGATTATATATATATAATATATAATAGTATATGATACATATACACAATGATTGGGTGTGTGCACAGAACACTGATATTAAACTTATTATAAAATTAATATATTTACGAATTTAACATCATTTCTCCAAAAGGCAACAATGTTAACTCTTGACTGATTACAAACTCTTTGTAAACATTTATAGTACCACGTAAATTATAGCGCGTATATGTATATAAATAAATTGTCATAATTTTTAACTAAGTAAATTTATAATTATTGCATTTTTAAAACAAAATTTAGCCGATAAAAATCAAAGTATATTACATAATCAAGATATACTTTTTCGAGGTGGTTAGGTTCTTGAACTTTTATAAGCATATTATATATATATAGTCGTGTACGATTAAATATCGATTAATATCGATCTTTAAGTTCGATTTATAAATGCATTTACCACGTAAAAACACTACTTATCTGTAAGGGTCATTCTGTTGTTAGCAAACATGAAATACATGTTTAAAAAGATAGACTAATTCAATTGATACTGTTGTTCTCAACTGATTGACTATTTAAATATGAAGTGAATGTGATAATATTGTTATCAGTGGCGCTTTAGAAAAAATGTTAACATTTTTATTTGACACGTAAACTTCAGCCAATCAAAAAAAGAACTCGATTTTTTTAAAAATCCACTGTAAAATACAATGCAATCATTTCTAATAAAGTATTTTAGTAAACCATGTCACTAGGCTTTATCATCAACGTTTTATTCCCCAGTCTACAAATTATATTATTCACTAGTCAACTAACTCCAACCTGTGCTTATGATTTTGGTATGATTAAATGTTTAAATCATTATTATCACTAAGTTGTTACTATTAAATATATATGCACGTCATTAAATGTCAATATTCGAAAAAGGGGATTTCAAAGAATTAATTGAAATATTTTTTTGTATTCGAATTCAACTGTAGTCCTAATCATTAACAACAAATTTAATCAGTGAATTGAAACTTGTGCTTCTTATAAGAAATCCAATATTAATATATTCTAACCATATTTTACCGCGTAGCAGGTAACTAACTAACAATTTATGTTTGAACAACTTTTGATAAGAACCACTAAATACACTAATACACCTAAATACTACTAATACACTAAATATCTCAATATGGAGTAATTTTGAGTTGTTATTATTTCAAAAGTCTATTTCAATTTTCCAAATTTAAAGTTGATAAAGATTATTTTTTTGCAGTTCACAACTAAATCATAATTTGGTCTTGCTTCCAGGTGTAGTTGTTACTGGCAACAATTCAATTGGAAATCAGCTTTCACAAAGAATCAATATCATTCAACATCAGAGAAACAACGTTGTCAACCTGACCTTCGTTTATGCCCTTGATTCATTGGACTCTGTTCAGAAAGGTAAGCCAACTTTGTATAGATTTCATTCTCAAGATTTATATAAATAATAGTAACTAATACTGTTTTGCCAGTTGCGTAATATTTAAGTTACAGTCATCCAATGTGTGAGAATAAGGTACCTATGTAACAGAATTTGATTAATGATTAAATATTAATATTCACAATGAATTTATGATATTCATAATGATTCATACACGTAATGATTCATAGATGTAATGAAAATACGTATATTCATAAATAACTCATTTAATTATATTGATTTATCGCATCTTTTAATGTAAATTCAAATCTCGGCAATAGGCTCTCTTACTCATATAAAAATTAATATATAATTTATCAAACAAATGGCAATTTAGATGATTATATATTAGCTTTGGAATAAAAGTTCTTTTGTATATATATCAACAAATAACAAGCATATTATTATTGTTTATCGTATATTTTAGGTAAAAAGGAAAGGGACTATTTATATTAAATTTGTAATTTTAAACACAATTAGTGAAATCATTGCTTTTCTCATTTAGTTATTTAAATAATTGGGAAGGATGATGTCATATGATCATTTAATGATATACATATCTGGGAAGGATATCATATGGTCTGGGTACACGTCAATATAATTGAATGGATGATGATAAAATAAACTAAACTAAACCAAACAAAAGAATAAATTCAATGTTGCAGCGTTATCAATTTAATAAAGCAGGAGAACGTACATGAAATCAAAGTTTTAGAAATTTCTGTAAACTGGTAACGATATTGCAACATTGAATTTATCAAAATGTGTAGCCGTCCATATAGAAAGGAACCATCTCGACGAGAAAAAAAACTGTTTCGGAGCTAGAAGCATTTAAAGATTTCACTTTTGTGTTGCAAAACGATTTCTAAACATATTTGGGAACACTATTATGTATCTGAGGAATATTTTGTTATTGATCTATAGACATGTTTCATTGTCATTTAATGTCATCTTGACTTCCAAAATGGCATCGGAAATTTCTGCATTTTAGTCTATTCCAATTGTCCGATAATGCAAATGGTAGATATATTGTGTCTCTGGCTCTTTTAATGTAATTTCTTACGAATATGCACAAAACATCCAATCTATACTAATATCCAGTCGTCAGCGGGTTGCTTTCAATTTATTTCAAATCCAATTATAAGTGTGGACTATGTTGTGTGCATTTAGTGAGGTTGCAACCGTCTCAATAAATGAACTACATAATATGATCAACATGCATGTATACAGACATGCCGGAAAGAGAGCCGCCATTTCTCTTCTTCATCATCACGCACCAGAATAACAATCTCACAAGCAACCCAATCCTGTTTGCAGATAACACTGTTAGTTATAGTCTAAAAAAAAATGATATTAAGCAATTCTTGCCTTACGGTATATAGTTCAATTGTCACTTGGTTTTCACAAAACCATTACATAAGCTTTCTTTTGGTTGACCACAACAAAGTCTAGACGGAATCTAATAGACATCTCAAAGTTGAAGCAGCCACTGGGCAATCAGATAGTTCACCTCCTAAACGAGTCTGTAGGTGTGGTATTTGCAATGATATTGTAAATTGGTAACAATATTTAATGCTAATAGTTAATATGGTCAATATTTGAAGAATATGTTTTGGTGTATTTTCACTAAACTATGTCTAATCAAAATTTACATGTTTTTTGGAAGTATAAACATATCAAACTTCTTGAAATCGCTAAAAAGTCAATTTCGAAGAAGTTGTCGAGATAATTCCCTTCTATATAGATGGTCACTTACTGTGTTTATTTAGTTTATTAGCAGACGTTATAATATTGATATATTTATACATAATTTCCCGTACTTAGGTCTTATGAGTAGTATAGAAAGATGCGCTCTAGATCACCCCCCC
>JAUZND010003106.1:0-12452 GCA_034780555.1 Coelogynopora nodosa
TGATAGGAAGTTTGGTTCCCTCCACGTATCAAACCCTACAAAGTATGTCCACGTACGAAGGGTTAAAGGGGACAGTGGTTATCTATGTAGTCTGTTTCTGATGACTCCAATCCGGAATCCTATAACACAAGCTGGTTCGCTACAATACGGCCCACAGAAAGACGCGTTCCATGGTGGAAAGAACATTTGGAATTTTGAAGAGACGATTTCCGTGTCTTTCGAAAGGTCTCAGGTCGAACCCCAACAAGTGCGCGGTACACATCTGTGCTTCACAACATAGCTCGAGACCGAAGGGAACCGGAACCTGCAGGACCTGTCAATCTATCGGATGATGGCAACGGGGGGGGGGGGGGGACGTGTTTCATGGGGTGGAAAATTGTACAGTACTGCTGTAAGAAGAGCTCTTATCTATCAAGATTTTCTCTAGACCCTGAGAGTCTTTAAATAATTATTTTAGATTAAAAAATTAGTGTAATTGATACACATATGAATAAAACATTTTAAAATTTATATAACGATGTACATTTTTGGTAATGTCTACCATGAAATTGTAAATTTTGCCATTTAACCATAAAAACACGCAGTAAACGTTAACACCACAAAAAACTGTATTTATTGATACTTAATCTATTGAAGTTACAAAATAATCATATGAAAACATAGTAACAAAAGTGTCGATATTTCACAAATATATTGAAGGTTACAATATGAAAGCATGATAATAGAATTTAAGCATAGTAATTCGAGTTCTATAAGAGATAATTTCACTTTATGCTCTGTATTAGCCTGATTAACTCTAACGTCATGCAATTTCTGTCCTCTCACAAGAATTTAATTTACAACTTTTCTATTTTTCGCAGGGCCAATAGAAGAACCGGAGAATGTTTCTTTCCCAACATCGACAGACAATGAAGTCGTGTCGCCTAATTTTGCTAATAGAACTCCTTTTTTTCTCTAAAATTCTTGACTCTAATTTGTAAAAGAATTAATACACCTAAATCAAGTATTTATTTATTATTACCTTCATTATCGTCTTCTTTAGCGTCATCGTCGAACGGATTTTGCAGGGGTTCGAAAATGTGTGGTCCGCCCATAGCAGATTTTTTAGCGGCAGCATAATCCTTCTTTGCTTTGGCCTTGATATCACGCCAAACTGTTTGGAGTTGTTTCTTGTCCCTTCTGGAGACATGCTGATTACTGTTAGGGCCTATATGATATAGTAACGGCCTCCCATGTTTTACATTTTAAAGCATGAACATGAGTGTCCATTTTTCTGTTTTCGATAACTTCACGCCTCTCCTTTATTAGCTCTAATAAATTAGTTTTTTCTAAATATGACAAATTTCTGGATCTTTTCACATCTGCCACTCCTGCACGACTTAAGAAAGTTTAATGCTAAAAAATCCAGTCAGTACAGACGAAATAAACCCAAAAAAGCCGTGCTATTAATAACGAATAGTTCATTTACCTATAGTAAGAAATATGCATTCTCGGAGTCAACTTTGCGTGGGATACTAGGAGCATGAACAATAGGGAATCCCACAAGACACACCCTTGTATTTACCGTAAGCGTATTGGTTAAATTAGAAAAGTAGGTCAAGGCAATATAGTAGCTAATACAAGACTTGTCCAACCCATTATTTTGACGGAACTTTGTTCTTATCGCGACTACGATAATGTGGAAAGTTACTACACGTGGTGTAACCGGGCCGATTTTAGTTTTCATTAATTTGTTAAAATATTGATAGCGTCTTAACGAATATCGAAACATACCTTAAATCGATTCTATAAAATATTATTTATTCTGCAAACTGACGTGGTACTGTTGGTTTATTATAACCATAAGCTTTGTTCCGCCTAATTGTTTTGGTATTTTATAAATAGATTATCATTATGGATTGAAAGTAGAATAAAGACATAAGAAGAAATGTTTGGTTTGAAAAGTGTGATGAAAAGGTTACAATTATTACACCGAAAGCATTTTCCAAGCATGAATATTAAACAAAATAAAGAGTTGGTATATATATAACCTGTCAAAAACATATATATAATATATTTGGTGTAAACTCTGTAACATCGTGTTAACCCTTCGTCCGTTAACCCCCCCTTGGAAAAACAAACTTCGTACCATACGAGGCTGAAATTTCATTGGTATACAGATACCTTCTAACGACTTGTCGAGCTATTTTTCTTTTCAAAAAAAATTATATATCATTTTTATGACCTGATTACGTCGTAAGCTCCAGTTTAGAAAAACTAAATGGAAAAAAACCATATTATATATGCTATATTGACCCATTGAATATATGCTATAACTTTTGATCAATGCAACCAATGGACTTGATTCTTTTTGCATTAATTTGTAGAAATAAGCATTTAGCATATTTGTAAGTCAATATTTAGCCTGTGTTCGAAATATGTCAGATATCCTTATTCCTTTTAATAGTAATGGTTAAATAAATATAGGTAAATATTTTCTGGCGATAGATTATTTTATCTTAAATTAACATTTAAATAAATTTTAAAATAATGGCCTCAGTATGTTCAAGGCAAACATAATACGGTACCTCATAAGTTTGCGTTACATTTTGTCTATCTGAGTCATTAGTTCTTGTTCTCCACACAGAGTTTTCGAAGATCCTGATTTAATCGAAGATTAGGTAAGTACAGAAATACATTTTTTATGTTTTAGTCACTGCCAATTCGCGAAAGATTTTCTGCCAACCGAAGTTTTCTGTATCAAAAATCAACTAACTAATCGTTTCTAGGTCCTATTCAGACGGTTTAAAAAAATTAAAACTGAATCCTCGAATATACGTTATGTTCACAGATAGGGTTTTCTTGTAATCAAATGTTCAAAAACATTACATTTCGTTTAATACTATAAAGTACACTGAGTATAGTACAAAAGACTGTCACATGTAATGTAAGAAAGCACAATTTACTATTTATAATATATACACATCTTATATTTCCTCATTTTTTAGTGAGTTTGGATTACGCCAACATGAGGTCAGTGAAACTTAATTTTTTCTTGTCTCAGCAATTGCCATGTCCACAAACTTTAGTATTTTCCTTGATGGCGTTCGTTAAATTGTTAAAATATTCACATAAACCACTGCCTGTTTGTATTAATTTTGTTTTTGTTAACAGAACATTCTGCGCAAGTTATAAGTGCTTGTTTGGGAACTTGATCAGAATATTTTGTGTTATGAGACGCTTTATCGTAAGGATGTCCTCTCGCTTGTCAGTCATAGAATCATGAGACGCTGTCGTCAGGATGTCCTCTCGCTTGGCAGTCATAGATTCATGAGACTGTCGTAAGGATGTCCTCTCGCTTAGCACTCATAGATAATAATGTCATTGAAGGTAGAAACATCATCAGCTTCAGCTTCTTCACATACGACTTATATCAACAAGTCTCCTAGAGATACGCATGACTGTTAGCTATACTTGGAACATTATTCCTCAATAAATCCCATAAGACGATGAATGCAAGATGCTAATATCCTTCCAACTCAAAGTCCATTAAAACCCAGTCATTATCCCCTCCACGATGCGGCGAGAGAAGATGGTGATGAACTCCCAGAAATCGCTGCTTATAGTACAACAAAGACAATTGCGGCATCGACATCAGCTGTGACTTATTGTGCAACATTTACACCCAACCGCCAATAGCTATTCATACTGGAATACAATCTCCTCGGCATCATAGTGCTCGACGCCTATATTCTTTGGCAGTGTAAGAATCCAGTTATCAATTCCTACTTCAAATGACGCCAGGTTTTACGAGATCTTGTCTGGGCACTGGCAACTCCACAGAAAACTCATCAATTTCCGGCATTATATGCATTGCTACCTGTCTGGGGCTTGGCACATCAACTGATGAACTTGGCATAGCTTCTCAATATGCGTTTGGCTGTCGCCACGTGGCAACTTCTGAATCTAAACAGTCTATTTAGATCTTTAACTTATCTATATTTATCTAACATGGCTCAATATATCATTTTAAATTTACCTACACTGCTTCTTGCATTCATCTGCTTTTCATGTGTTTTACATCTACTGAAATAAACATAACTACCTACGATTTTACTACTATAGTTGGTCCAGAAAATATTGATTTTATTATGAAACTTAGTCTTGGGAATCAGAAATTAGGATAGCATATGCTTCTGGGAGTCAATGCTATAATTATAATATGGATAAAAATGTTAAAAAGCAGTTTCCAAAAAAAGGTATCCCTATCAATATGACGCCGTTGTTGTTATGAGGTACAACGTTTTAGTATTAATTTAGCATTAATGTACACTACTACATAGTTAACTAATGTTACATGTTAACTAATTCACTTCTATTATTTTACCATATTTTATAGATAACTTGGATAACCTCAGATGAACTCAGGGTTTTATCAACAAAACTTGAATTTCTAAATTCATAAACTAACAGTGCTGTATATTAATAAACTAAACTTTTCATATTATATTTAGCGCTTTGTGATATCTTGGTAACTACGTATTTCTGCGCTTGGTAACTACGTATTTCTACTGTTAATAGAGCTCTATCTATAATATGATACATATTTTTTCTATTTTTACATCTTGTTAATTTTCGTCTCTATTTTGATTTACTTATTTTGGTAAATATTACTATGATTCAATCTATTGATCGGCAAAGTATTTATAGACATATAATTAATTGATATTATTCCGTTATTTAGAAGATTTTTGTGTTGATATGTACGTTACTAAAGTATTATTTATTTAGTTTGAAGAGTACTTACTATTTTTGTCTATTTTATTAAAAAATACATTGCATTTTCAAGATACAATCTAATTTGTCTTCTAATATGATTCCTCGATGATTTCTCGTTTGCATATTTGTCTAAAATTCAGAGTGATAAGTATTTTTTGTTATGTAGTGTTGTTTTGTATTTATAATTAAACTTTTGACCGATATATTTTATCAAGTTTGCATTTAGGTAGGGGTATAGTAACTTATTATTTTTTCTCAGTATCAAAATATAAAATTTGTCATCAAAATATACTGAGAAAATTATATATTTATAAATTAATATTTGTTCACAAATATAATCGATTTAGTTCATATTGTGAGCTACTGGGGAAAAACAGTCGCGATTCACGCTGAAAACATGCAAAGTTTGAAATAAATGTCTAATAAATATATCACTAAAATAATTGCTGCTGTCAAATTAAACTATTAAGGCCATAAGGTTATAATTTTATAACAAATAGTTATGATGGTTTAGATGCTGACGATAATATGAAAATATTTATGGTAAATGTGTCGCAGAGCGTATATATATATAAGCACCACCGTTCAAAGCAACTTTTATGAACTCTTGTTTCATTTATATAGTATCCGGTACAATAAGAGGCGCGGAGTTCCCTTTTTCTTCGGTACTCCCTCTTCACCTTATTTGTTCCGTTTTTCTCGTTTTACTACCCCATCCCCTTTGTTTTTTACTCCCTCGAAGCCAGGGTGAGGGCCCCTTACGTGACCAGTTTATGAAATGTGAAAATTGTATTTAGCCTTAAATATATATATATTGTTCATTTGGCTTAGAACACATATATTAATACTGCATTATATTGTTTATTTTATTTCAATTATAAAAATTTATATTATAATGCAATATTAATATTAAATTGTATTATAATCAAAATGTACTTTTACGAGTTTTTATGTCTTGATTTTAAAAAAATGCAAAAATAGCACGTTTGAAAATATATATTTTTTAAATTTGCTTTTAAAGTTTTGCCTTTCTATTTATTCTGGGAATCCTTGCGTTCACACTTTTTAATATATTTTAATAATGACGCAATCCTATAAATAGTGTTAAAAATTCACAATCGTAATTTAGATATGAAAAAGAATAGAACAGTTTTGTTATAACCAAAGCAATTTAATGGGATACACTCTAGTGTATTGCATAATTATTATCTTAAAAAATTAGAGCACCTAAAATCAAATTATATGCAATTTACATATTGTAAATTAGTATTTCTTTATTAATGATAAAATAAAGACAAGTAATTGTTACTGTGAGGAATGCCAAAGAAAAGCCACCTAAGATTGGCTGATGATTTTTCGCAAATTATATAGAAATTAATAATCTGTTAAACACTTTTTGTAATATTCACACTATGATTATTCTTTCTTGATGAAAGGTGAAAGCTTGGTTATTTTATATTAATTGAAATAAACTTTAAATGTTATTGTGGTTTTTCTGTTGCTTTCTGTATTAATGTTTAAATATTTGAAATATATCATACAAGAAGTTGTTTTATATAATAACCGAATAGGAAGCAAGTGAGGAACGTGCATTTTGTTTTAATATTTTTATTACATTTTGATAATTACTAGCGTATTACAACTCCAATTATTCTATAAGTCAAGATATAAAAGTACAGCGCAAGGCTATTGTGATTTAATTTAAATATGTTATTGTTTTAATGAAATAATTAAATCAACTGTGACAACAATGACATATTTAAATGAATTTCATTTTTAATTCGCTTCTGATTTCGTCGGATTGATCGTTGAACTACCAGTAAGTAAAGACATTTTACCGACCATATTATCATTTTCTATAATGGTAGGTGCTATTGACATTCAGTCACACTGTCAATAACGCAATAACTTAGCAGTATTGCAGTCTAACAGTGTCATTAATTATATCCAGATAGCACAGTCACAATCATTTTATTTATACTTGTTTGTAATTATATACTTATACATAATTATTCATATAGGTCATCTAAACACAAAAAAAAAATTAGTTACAAAAGCATAATTTATTTAAGTTTTAAGTTATAAGAGTATTAAGCAGGATAGTTAATTTACAGGATAGTGACTAGTGTAAGTTCAACTTATACTACTAAAAATAAGTTATTGTCTGTTTTTACCTGTTCCAATTTGGTGGAGTAGACTGTAATTTTAAAACAAAGAAGTTTATAAATGTAAAATATGGATTAGCAATATACGTAACATAAATATATATATTAAATATTTAATCAAATTTATGATGATATTGAAAATAAATTTTTGAAACTATTTATTTAATTAAAAAGGTACACATTTTTTATATAATTTAAAAAAAATGTTTCTAATGAAATATTGGAATATTTTATTAATGTTATTATTTATATATTAACTATTTGAACATATTCTGAACCCGTAGCTCCCACTATTTCATACCACTACCATGTAACTTCCATATACTGTCAATAATTATTTCTCATACCACAAGAAATATTACGTTCCATAATACTACAAAATAAAATACTTAAAATATTTATCCATCATAATTTATAACTTGAATAAGTTTAATATAATTTTTTGTTGATAGTACTATATACCATATTTTGATAAGGAAAATTACCTTCCATATTTACTTTCTGAGGACTTCAATTAAAAAAAAGTGATAACTTTGTACCAATATAATAATTACATTATAAACTTATCAGTATAATTAAAATAATATGAGTTGACACTAAAAATAAATTTTTATAAATATATTTTTAATATAATTATAAAATTTATACATATAAATTGGCTTACCATTTAGCTTTCTTTCTATATATAATTCAATAAATCATTAATATGTTATTAATTTTAATTATTATATTAAGTATTACTATAGATATTCACCTATATAAAATTTTCTATAATTTATAGTTTTTTATATTAAATAACTAAGTATATTTAGCATAAGTAATAAATTATAAAATTTGTGTTATACACTTAAATATAATAAATATATAGATATGTAATATAGATTTGGTAGCCAGTAATGTTTTTATTTATATTATACAAATATATTATATTTTGCAGAAGCATTAGGTTAAAAAGTAACTATTCTTACAAATTTATTAAATTAATATTTTTTACTTATTGTAAAGCATACATCTTAAACAAATGTAACTTTATTTTTCAGGCTTTATAAAAGAAGTAATTAGCCTTATTAAAATTCTTATAAGTTTTATATACTCAAATTTAAGGAAAACATGGTTAATGTAAATCTTTCCTGGCCATTATGCTATTATTATATATAGACTAGTATAATTAAAATGTAGCCACCAACATACTTAGGTATTTATCTATTAACCTACATGTATCTATGAATATATGTTTTGCTAAAAAATTAATTATCCAAATTAATATATTTGTATAATACATTTTATAGCAACAAATAATAATTGTAATAATATAATAACATCTTAAATATTGAACAAGAAATTATACATTGCATATTTATTTTTAACATGTTGAATCTCTGAAACTATCTTGCAATGTCAATGCCAATACAAATATTATTTTGAATTGTATTATGTTTCTCAAATATACTTATTAATTTGGTACTTTATATTGAGCTATTATAACTGAAAGTTTTCTATCCTTAATATATTATAAATATACTAACAACTGCCTGAAAACTAACAAAAAACCTCATAATTTTACATTATAATATTATCAATTATAAATATTTATATATAACTATCATCATAAATTAAATAAAGGAGTTGCAAGTCTGTAATTTAATAGTGAACTTCACCAAGCCTTGCAGGCAAGCAGTACAATACTTGGACCTTCTTACTAAACCAATTTCTATGTTTTGAAGTTTTCAGAAATATCTAGTATTCATTTTTACCCGATTATAATGTAATTTAAACACTACAAGCATATTATGTTATTTAAAATTATGTCTAAACAATTTATTTGACTGAAGTATTAGGTATTCATAATTGACTAATTAAAATATGTGTTACGAAAAATATTTTATGTACTACATTTTATTTAAGTTATGGATTAGTTCAAATGAAGATTCCTTTTCAACCATTATTTATTTTTATGTCTTTATCTGATGAGGTGGGATTGCTAACTATTTTTTGTTTAATATGTGAAAAACTTATTTTAGTACTATATATATATTTTTTACAATAAATTTTATTATATAAAATATCTATAATTGAATTTAAAATAATTATTATTTACTTAAAATAGGAAAAGCAAAGTATGATCAATTCTAGAAGTGCATGTTTGTTTAGTTTGCTATTATTGATCATTAAAATTTTTATAGTAACTTTATAGTTTAGGAGGTGTGCATCTTAATTCATCCAAATTAAAATTATAAAGTAGTAACTTTTATAAACAGAACATTTATTTCTGAATAAATTTTGTAATTATTAAGCAATTTATTTAATGTAAATGATACTTGGAGTTATGATTTATCCACAGAATAAAAATTACTTATGAAACAACACACACTATGCTTTATTTATACCAAAAATATGTGTTGGTTAGGATTTATACACATTGAACAATTGCTGACCTTCCTAAATAGCACAAATATAGTTATTATTTATTAAATAATATTGATTCATTTATTAACTTTTTTCAATGTATTTATGTTTTCAAAAATAAATATTTCGATTTTTACACGTTTTAGAAGAGGATGATTTTATTGGCAATATGTTTATTCCTGCTTATGTCACAAGATGTATTAACATACTCGTGTATTACTGATGATGGACGAGCAGTTGATTGGTAAGTTTATGAGTAGACACTTATTTAGTATGATGAATCAATTTATCGATTAAGTTGTTTTGGTTTTTATAGAATATTTAACAAAACTTCCTATATATATATATATATATTTGCGTATATTATGCAGAAGCCTTATATTTCATTTAATTGTCAATTACCTTTTCCTGTAAAAGATGTGCACACTTTTTAACTTTCTTCAAATTGTTAATTTTGTAAAAGCGAAACTATTTCATATTCATAACTCAAATATGATTATTAAATTTAGAACACCAGTTTTTAATTATTTAAAGTTTGACTTCTCGATTAAATTTCTAGAATAGGAAAGTCATTTAGTTTAGTATTTACACCAAATTATTACATTATTTTAGTTTAAAATCTTTTTATACTAATTCTGTTTTTGTCATAAACCATTTTTCGGTTTTCGAGAATTATATTTTGAAATTAAATGTGTTTTCATATATATTATGTAATTTTGATTTTAGTTTTTGATCACGTACAATCGTAATTTTTTTTAAATAATTATTGCATACCTAAAGAATATTAATTGATTTACTTGAAATTAGTCATTTAAGGCTATCTGTATATACATGCATCCAAACAATAAAGTAATGTTGTTGAAAATACATATTACATTACTATTCGAAAAATACTATATGACAATTGGATCAAATGATATTTACACCTAGTTTTTGACAAACATAATTTACATGAAATACCCAATTTTATTGTTAATAAATAAATAAATAAATAAATAAATGTTATTAATAAATATTGTTAATACTAAAATCTTTTAACTAAATCTTTCAATAATTGTTTAATTGTGATATAATTATTAATTAACTAATTACTATTTATTATTATTAATTAATGTTGTGGGGAATCGATGTAATGTTATCAAACTATAAATCCATATCGCGACTATTCACACTTTGGTCTCCTTGTTAACAGGTACATAGTGTACAAGTTCCCAAAAGGGACACAATATGTCTACATCCTACCGAGCAGTCAACAATGGACCGAATCTTCGAATACATTGCAGAACTCCTCCTCAATGGTCGCTAGGACACTTCAACAGGTCTTTAATAGCTCCAGGGATGACAACGTGAGACATAGTCAACATCATAATAATCACAATGAGCGTATGTTTAATTAACACTAGAAGGGCGATGCTAAAAAGTCAAAAGTCACAAAAATTCATACCTTAGGCACAATTTATGATAATATTAAGATAACGGCTTGGCACTGGCCACAATCTGGTTGCACAAAGTACACAGTTTGTGTGTCCGATTTTTTTGGCAGTTTGACCTTACAGAGCAAGAAACTCTACCATTGAGAACTATGGGAGGATATTCAGGACGCGGATTCAGATCACTTCCATCGATGTCTCGTCGTAGTTGTTCGGAATGAGAGAGGAGAAAATTGCGACGAGTCATTCTTGAATGTGTTGACTGCTTGAACAGTATCCAAGTGTTGATGCCACAGATGTCCAGAAGGTTGTAAAGCACTGCCAGCGGCCAGCAACGACATCCTGACTTTGTAGATAACATTCTGGCCATACTATCTAGCATGTCAACGCCTGTCTTGTTTTGGTTATAGAAGACGATTGACTCCGGCTTCTTCTTGCCTTCGGTAGAGCATTGGGCACCAGTACAGTGTGGGTCGTTGACAAGATGTGTACCACTTTATTTCGCTTGGCCTAGTACCGAGTCAAATTGAGGTCTCCACTTTGAAAAAACACTGAGTCATGGAGGAGGGAGTTCGCGCCTGTTTGCCCGGACTGCACCCACAAGCGTTGTACGCTTTTGCAGAAGTTGTTCGGCGAGTATCTTCGAGGTAAAAAAATTATCCATGCATACATTGTATCCTTTATTGTAAAAGGGTTCCATCAGGGTGGTCACGACATGTGTAGGAAGCGAGTCAACTCGTTGTTCATCTCGTCCAAGATATGGCTTCATCGCGCAAAACATTATTTGGATTCGACTTCAACCAAAAGCCAGAATTTGATTCCAAACTTATCTGGCTTGTTTGGCATATACTGGAGGAAGCGACATTTCGCCTTAGTTGGGAAAAGCTGTTCGTCCACCGTCAAGAAAGCCTTTGGCCGGTAAGCTCTTTGAGCATTGTCGACAAATTGGTTCAAAACGGGCGACATCAGTCAAAACTTGTCATTCAAAAGATTAGCGCGATCTATGACTGTCGAAGCGTATAAAATTTTTGATATCGCAAGCACTGTCCCGAGTCATCGTTTTATTGAAAGCAGAGCAGCCCAATTTCTTGTACCAGAGCTCTTTGAAAAGTTTGAAAAGGAAATTTGCGCGTTGATTGAGCAGACCTCGGAGATAAAGGAGTCCGATAAATTTTTCTACATCCTCATCAGTAACATCCAACTCTGGAGAATTGATATGGGCAAATTCTAAGGTGCTTTCAGAGATGTGCTCAACCATCCAATTATCGAAGAGTAATCGCCACGCGTCCAGGGGGGTTTCAATTCTATTGCAAACTCGTGTAGGACCGCTTCTTTCAGTAAAAACGTTCCGCCGGTTCTGAGGGCCCCTCCTGTTGCCAGCTGGTTGGATCAAATTCCATCTCGTTCCATCCCTTCCTTGTCGAGGTGGCACATCCTCTTCTGGATGATGAGGTTGTTCGTCATCACTGGATTCAACGTCTTCTATAATTGCTTGTTCTTGTTCAGGTTCTAAATCGCTGTCATGGTTGGACTCGTCACCAGAATCGTCTGAGGCTAGATCAAGAATACCTTGTAAGACTTGGTCAGCTGTTATTCGTGCCATTTAGAAAGCGTAACGAAATAATGAAAAATGAAATAATGAAAAGAAATATTATATGAAATAATTGTGTAACAATTGATCTCCCGATGTACC
>JAUZND010003107.1:0-12452 GCA_034780555.1 Coelogynopora nodosa
CTACATGAGAACATACTAGGCCATGTGTACTACATGAGAACATACTAGGCCATGTATACTACATGAGAACATACTAGGCCATGTGTACTACATGAGAACATACTAGGCCATGTGTACTACATATAGGGCCTAGCAGTAGCCTACTTGAACTTCAGTGTTAAACAATTTTGTAGGGGCACATCAGGTATCAGAGATACAGACGTGTAACAAAGTTAGCGATACCATGTTTCCGATATTGAACAACCAAATTTGCTGAATCGTTTGAAATGTGTGTGATTTGGTAGATTCGGGCAGTAAGATTACAGGCATGCATGAATATAGCAAGCACAATAACTAATCATTTTAAAAATGAGACGGTTATATCTGATGTGTCACTATAATTATTGGTAATATTCACCCATTAATTACATAGTAACTTAAAGGCTTACCAAAAATACTAGGATTTTACCTAATGTTATTTAATTTGAACATTATAGGATAAGAAATCAAAAAGTATATTAGAAACGCAACATAAAATTCGATAAATCAGTGTTTACACATTTTTAGAATACTTATTAATAAATGTATCACCATTTGTAATGTTACACTAAATCTATCAACATCGTTTTAAAAATGAGACCCTTTCAACAGGGGATGGAACAGGAAGAGACAGTAGAACAGACCCATTCGTTCAATATGCGTATAAGATGGATATTTACTAAACAAGTTACTTAATATGTAACAAAATATAGCAATCAATGTCCTCGAGCAATGATAAATCAAGATAAAAGTATTATTTATAATGTCAGTAAATTAATGTCCTTTAAAGTAATGTCCTTTTAAGTAATGTCCTTTAAATTAATAGCATTCAAAATATTTAATAAATATAGAAACATAAAAAAGACATCAACTATCAAAGTTTAAAAGTTGACGGCTTGTACTATTATATAGACCTAGTAGATAGACAATGTATGTTTAACTTGGATTGTACAAAATCAGTACAGTGAACACATAAACAAAAATCTCAACATATATTTTCCAATCTAATCCTAATCACTCTAGTAACATAAAAATGACAACACAAATTTTTCTGTTATATTTATGCAATGCAAGTAAATATTTATAATCACGTTACCATAGTTTTGAAAGCCCATAGTAACGACACAATCTTCTCAGTATTATTTACCAATACAACTAAATATGTATGTTTATAATCATGCTACCATGGTTTTCAAATCACATATAGCAACAATATTATAGAGTATTGTATAACACGAACGTTTTAAACCGGTCAACACCGTAGCATATAGAGTGAAATCATTTGGAGCACACCAAAAGGAATTGTCTTATCTAATTATTTCTTTGTACAAATAGCTTTATTATGATTTTTCAGAATAAAATGATTGACAAAGTATTTGGTTTTTAGGTGATACCAAAACCATGATTACACAAATACTGATATATGAATGGTGAAATTGTATGCACAAATAGGCCCGCCTACCAGAACTAACCGCTACAGACTACTGTTGGATGATACTCGACACTTGCTTTATCAAGTATATCGCAGTTATCTATGTGAAATATAATACATAAACAATTAGGTGACAAACATTCACAATCTGAGTAAAGTTTTTATTATACATAATATAATTTTATTATTCAATACAATATAATAATAATATATAATAAAAGAATTCAAATACTTAGATGTTAAATAAAAAAATTTAAATAACGTAAGGGATAGCAAAAACATAGAAATACATAAAATTAAAAGTGTCAATTGAAAGCGAATAACCTGAAAAAATACTTAAATAGTCGTTACCCGGTTTTTCTACCAAAAATAGCTTTTCCCGGTTTTTCTGCCCAGCTTTTTATTTAAAATGCCCAAATGCTTGCTCTCAATAGATATCACGGACGCACTGCCCAATTCCTGTTTTTGTTTGTTTATCATATTAATCACACCTTAGAAAATATTTTAAAATTTCCTTATAGATTTACATAATTTTATTACAAGTATATATCCTATATTTAAATAACGTTTTCTAATTATGAAATGAACAACAATATATTTTTATACAACACACATTTTAAACATATGTACAAACAAAATAAAGTAAAAGTAAAACAAAAGATATTACACTATTTATAAAATATAGAACACATTAAGTCAATATATATGTATATATATATATACCTATATATATATACATAATCGAGGTATATTGTTTCATTTTAAAGAATGACACAACTTTCACCTTCCGGTAATTACAATAGATATGGGGCAAGTTAGAATATAAATTATAGTCTTTATTTTTGGAAAAACTTTAGGTCACAATAAATGAATCCCAATATTAATCACAATAGCGCTCACTTCAGTCAACAATATGAGATATACTCACCATTTTTAATTCGATCAAGGTTATTGTTTTCCAATTAATGAACTTGATATTATTATAAAATTGTATTAACATAATATTCTATTTAGGACGTGCTTTGATAATTTTGTATTCTTTCCATTTGATATAGTAGTTATGTGGTGGTATTGTGAAGTGGGATGTAATGTTGTCATTTATAATTACTATTCCATACAATTAAATAGGTTTGTCATGGACAATGATACAGTGTCATATAAAACGGGTATAAAGCAAGTTGCATTAACAAATACACCATTATCTATCATGCCAATCATTCTCAATAGTTTCAGTGAACAAAATGAAGAAGAGTGAGCTCCATAATATTAAATATTGTTTCATAAAGGTGCTTATTATTGTGGGCTAGATACCGAACATGCAAATTGAAAATAAGAATAGGTTTATTCTGCATATATAACTAAAATGAAATTTAACAGTTTAGCATACGTATTCTGTTACACTAAATTTATCAACATCGTATAAAAAATTATACCTTTTCAAGTATTCAAGTCACATACAAATTGTGAGGGTATGAAGGAGTATAACATACCTATTTGTATGATATACATATTATAAAAGGGATATTTACTAAACAAGCCACTCGATATAGAACAAAATATAGCAATGTCCTCGAGCAATGATAAATCAAGATAAAAGTGTAATTTATAATGTCATTCTTTGATGAATAAATACGAATTGAATATTTCCTGAAATATTCCCTTTAAATTAATAGCATTAAACTATTTACTAAATATATTTATATTTTATTATTTAATTAAATTATATAAAATCCGTTAACTGAGCATGGCTAAAAAACATTAACAAAACTGAAAATTTATTTTACAATCTAATTAATAACCACAATCAATCTAGTAACACAATTTTCTCAGTATTATTTACGTGATACAACCAAACATCTAAGTTTATATTCCGGTTACCATCGTTTTCAAATCGCATAGCAACAACGCAATAGAATATAACGCGATCGTTTTAAACCGGTCAACACAGTAGTGTATAATATTAATGCGAAATCATTTGGAGTACACAAAAAGGCATTGTATTATCTAATATTTATTTGCACAGATAGCTTTATTATAATTTTGCAGAACAAAGGGATTGACCCTTTGCTATAAATTGTTTCACTAATAGGTATCCGTGACTATAAAACATAATATTTGGTTGTTAGGTGATGCCAAAATCATGGTTACACAAATGCAGGGGTCGTTATTGGCTATTAAAAAAATCCGGAAAACCCCAATATTCCGAGTACCATGACTACGCAGTAAAGTGTTGCCTCTAATATGGGTTTGAAGCGCTAAAAATATTTTCATAGTTAGACTGTGTTTAAAAATACATAAATTAGTATATTTATCAAGTTCTATACTCCTAAAATTATGTAAATTATTATTCTAATACGTTGTTAAAACAGAACAAAAAGTTTTTTAAACATACATAATAAATAATAACAAAAAAAGGGGTGGCTGTGATTAGTGCAGTATTTTGAAAATCTCGAGACCTAACAAAAAATTGACAAAATTCACTGCAAATAACAATATATAAAATTCAAATGGTGAAATAGGCACACAAAAACTTCAATTCAAAAGTTTGTTTAAGAATGTGTTCAATTTCTTAAATATATATTAAAGAAATTGAACATATTCTAATAAAATATATAACGAGACTTTTCTCTCGATATTTTATACTGCTGACCCATCTTGAAAATTGTAAATGGATACATTCTATTCAAATCCTCAACATCACCACAAAACAATTATTATAAAAATAGAAATAAAAAAGAAGAACCAGAAATTATCAAAGCGACTATCAAATACGAAACAACATTTTATAATAAAATCACGATGGTTTAAAGGAAAAACCAACATTCATGACTAAACTCCAAAAAGGTCAAACAAAAGGAATAAGTTATCATCAAACCACAAATATTATTTATTAAAATAATTACAACCCAAACATAGCTTGTACTCTATGTAAGACTGGCCTGGAGTGATAAGATGGCCAGGTAAACTCACTACTATATATCCTTTTATATTAATTTAAAGTTAATCCTAACTACACTGTGTAGGTAAATGGGTATAGGCATTCCTTTCCGACGGTTCCCCCATTGATATAGAGAGGGGTTCAATGGTTCACCCCCTCTCGGAATTGTTATGCCTGCGCCACCGAGTCACCGTTGGTCGCAATTCTGTTGTTGTTTGATGATCAAAGCTGGAATTTGGACCTGGAATTTGGTCCTGTTTGTTATTTTCCAATATATAAACTTGATATTATTATAAAATTGTATGATTATATTCTATTTGAAAGGCGCCTAAAATAATTTTGTATTCATTTGTTATGTGGTGGTATTGTGAAGTGGGTGTAATGTTGTCATTTATAATTACTATTCCATACAATTAAATAGGTTTGTCATGGACAATGATACAGTGTCATATAAAACGGGTATAAAGCAAGTTGCATTAACAAATACTCCATTATCTATCATGCCAATCATTCTCAATAGTTTCAGTGAACAAATTGAAGAAGAGTGAGCTAAATAAAAAATAAAATGTTTAATTAAATATGCTTATTGTTAAAGACTAGGTATCGAACGTGCAAATTGAAAACCACTATCGTTCTTTATGTATTTATAACTAAAATTAGATTTAACAGCACCCTGTTAAATGACGTAACCATAGGTAACCACATTGCAGATTAAATTCTATTCAATAAATGTTTGTCACATAAAAATGAAAGGGTCAATAATAATTAATTTGTGTGTCAATCTTACCGCAACAATAGAACATCATTGGAGTGGAGGATGCATTTATTTTCTTCATTACTAAAATTGTTACAAAATAGTCAACATATTTTATTCGTCTAATTGACTTGTAAAAAGATACCATTTGAGAAAAAAGAGTTATGCAAGAACAAAATATGATTTTTTATATTTTTTTTATTTCAATCACAATAACTGAACAAATATGAATCGGAGTGCGCATTCCTAACAAACCCACTAAGGGCCGTTAATAAAGACGAGTAGAGCCGAAAAACAGTACAATCCGAAACGACACCACCTATCAGCGCGAACAACTCGGCATATTAACCACTCGTTAATTCTCGTTTACTGTTGTATTCCGCGCATATTTAAGTAACGTTATTTCAGCACACCATGACAAAATGTCACATATTAATTACTTTTACTTCTGTGTATTATAGTTTAAAAAATGTAATGTTTTAATGAAAAACATGTTTTAATACATTCGCTTCACCTCAATCTAATAATTGTAATCTATTCTTTGTATTATAAATTTATTTAAATTTACATAAAAAACAATGATAACGCGAAGTAGAAAACCTTATTTTTAATTTATTTCTTTTTATTTTAATATATTTTCAATAATGCAATAGTCGAAAAGTCAGCTAAGCAGTAAATCTTGACAGTTCCTGCACAGTTTGTTCAGTTGAATGCTCTTTGAGGACATACTCGACAGCAAGCACATGGACGTAGGGGGAAACTTACAAAGGTGTAGGATTATAGAAACACTGTTTAAATAATCACAACCAATTAAATAGTAGATGTGACACAGTGTTTCTATGTGCGGAGAACAAAGGGTTAATATCCACAATAAATGTCTCCAGACATCGATAAATGATGCGTCCTTTTATTTCACAAGTTATGTCCTTACAGTTAACCAAATAAGGTGTTATCGTAAAATTTATTTAGTGTAATAAACATGAGCGATGGCATTTTAAATGCAGACATCTACATGAAAACTAACAAATTACAAATATTATTAACCTGCTTGCGAATATACTACAATATGTTTATCATAAAATAAAAGCATCCCTTCATAAACTACTATTGAGTAGTATAGTATTAAATAGTCTATTTATCAATTTACAGTGCATAAAATTATATTTCGTGCAGTTTATTTTATGAAGATTAATAATAAGTAAGCGAAAAATAAACAATTTAGATATGTGTTATCTATATAATAATTTAGGCTTAGTTATAATGTGAATTTATTCAATGTTCATATTTTTCATTTCATTTCAATACGTTTTACATTTTTTTATTGTCATGAATTATATTACAAAAAATATATATATATTATTAAAACGTCTTTAATTGTCCACAGCCATTATATTAAAATTATTACATAGTCGTAAATATTTTTTATATGTACACACGGAAAAAAAGAACTCCATAAATTTACTAAATTATAAGCTTACAAAGCTATTCCGAAAATACTGGAATGAATTTTACATTAAATATGAATTAAAATATATCTAAAAAACCACTAAATATCAACGATAGGCAAATAAAACGGTACATTGAAATTGACACAGTTTATGCAAATTTCCGTAAAAAGCGAACATTACTGTATACTAACCATTACGCGTGTATTAATTGTATATTTTTTGGTTTCGGTAAACAACTGCGCAAGTTTGACTTTTATTTTATTTATTTCGTGTTATAGAATAATAGGGAATCATGATTTTAAACAATTGTATTAGCATTTGTGGTCCGGTGGAAACAAACAACAATCCAGTTTGTTCAACTATTCTGAAGTTTAGTCACCTTGTTATTTAATATGAATCGGCCCGGTTTAATATTAGTATTAGCGTATTTGTTAATTAATGCAGTTGATAGATTTGTCGATTCGCATTTTGCTTTGTGATCTTCTTTACTGTGACCCCTCATAATAAGAAGCGTTCGTTATATGTCATTTAGCTTTGTCAACAGTATTTAATACAGGCAGAACACCATCTTATATTTCCATAAAAATTCTAATTAAAAAAATTAGAAAAAATTATGATGAATACTCTATAAAATTCAAACAATTTCAACACTGAATCAGAATGAAATGTAATGTATTTGTCTTGAGCGAAGCGTTATGAATTTTCCACATTTTAATGGCTAAATATTTATTATAAGAATAGAGAAAACACAAACAATAAAAGATAATTTAATAATTCATAACTTTTCGATGGAAAAAAGCTTGTGAATTCTCATAATTCCAAACATATTCCGTTTCTAAAATTAGTTTCATTTCAAAGTTGACCGTTTTTCAATTAATAACTCCCCAGATTGTAAGCGCAATAAGCCCCCAATGTTATTGTTCAAAAGTTTCAGCCAAAAGTTCAACCAATCAGAACTCACCTGTCTTTATCGATCCATTCAGAGCTGGGAGAACTGGCTGACCTTGTGCCAAACGGTGACAGTCCTCAAGCATTCTAGATAGAAGAAAACAAGTTACAAATAATCTCTGACTTGATAGTCTATGAAAACAGATCGCAATAACGCCTCTTATTCATATCATCTTCAAAGCAAACAACATTACATACAATGAAGCATGCATATTTCTATGAAAAGATAGGGTATATCTCGTTCAAAAAGTGGTGTGAATTTTGGTTGAAATATAAATGCGATTATTAAGTGCCTCCATTCGATATGTTTAACATTCCATGGATATCGGTTTCCAATATTATAGGTTATAAATCTCCGCTTTCAGGGATTTTTTCTAAATAACAACTCCGGCTCCCCCCCTGAAGGCTTGACCTCCAGACTTGGCGGCTCTCGTGATATAATTCACGAGAACTTCTCTGGTCTGTGATTGGGAACGAAATAATTTTGAAGCATCCATATTGTTGGATATATTCAGCGCAAATATTCTATATGAGATAGTCTACTTTTTTAATCTTCCAGATCCTACTAAGAGGTTATATTTTCAGTAAATATAGAACATTATCTTTGAATGCCTGAAGTAAGATATATTACATTTTTTATCAAGTGCCATTAAAGATTATGCCTGTTCTAAATGATGTATGTAGCAACAATATATTTTGAGTCATGTATGAAAATTTAGCACACTGAAGGAGGTGTTGAGACTTTCATTAATTCAATAATACGCCATGCTAATCTCACCTGGAATGCGTCCATGGCAGTTGAGGAAGAACTTTTCAAAATACTTATTAAATACTTTTTAGTCTCGCACTACAGTCTAAAGACATAAACGATATTCTGCATATAATTAAAAAACCTAAGTAATAAACAAAAGTGCGAAATTACTAATTTCCAAAATACCTGAAAGTAGTCGAAACTTCGGGAGGGGAGAGGGTGATGATTTTAAACAAGCAATGCTCGTAATTGTTGACATTTTCATAATTGGATAGTTTGATTACGCAAAATCAAATTAGAAATTGTATTGTTCACTTTATACTTCTTCAATTGTTTTATACAATTCTTAAACACAACAACACAAAAAATTAATTTTGCTGTCGTAAGAATAATACCACATTATATTTTCCATTTATTACTATTTATTCACATATTAACAACATCAAATATATTAGTTTTTTTCCATAAGAAAATTTTGAAAAATAAAATGTTATACTGCACTGATAAAAAAACGGTAACATACATGTCATAATATGTAACACTGTCCACACTGAAACAAATATACCTAGTGTTATAGGGCCTGTCATTCAGAACTATGTTAAAGATCAACACAAGGAGATTGTGAATAAGACTAACAATTATTCGTAAACCTGCTCTACGCTTCGTACAAATTAATAATTGCACGAAGAGTAACTCTTCGTTAAAGTCATTCGTAAAATTTGACCTGCGAATAAAACTTAACGAGCGATTTACTTCGTAAATACTCTCTTCGTTAACTTGAAAAAGCGTTAGATTATAACGAAGAATTGGAGGGTATAATTCGTTAAGTTTACGAAGAATTATAGTTGGTTACTTATCTTTTGATTTATATTCATAAAAGATAAAGTCACTTATTATTATTTAGTTCGTTTTTTAGAACGAATTTTTAGAGATAGAAATAATCCTTGAGACAGTTTATCCGATAGTGAAGTTTTATTAAATTATAGATTCATACGATAAGGTATCTTTTATTTAATCAACAACATTAGGCAATAATTTAGTATACCGTACAAGACATATAAAACGAATTCTGCCATTTTTTCCTTACAACTATTCACGTCTGTAATGCCTAACATACAAAGCTCGACAAGCCTAACAAAAAGCCATAAAATGACTCCCCTGTTAGATAAACCAGAGAGTATAAACAAATCAGTGACGTTATCCTTCGATAAACTTCTACAAATAATACGTATGGTGAAGAGTTTTTAATTAAATATTAATAGTTATTTAAGGAAGACGATTAATCGATAGTTTTATTCACCATCATTCACCTTCTATAACCACTCGATTGATTATAATTGTTTAGGATACTCAGCTGACGAGTACTCACAGAATTACTTAGAAACTACTTAGTATGATAGTTGGTGACCTCATCGCTGTCAGATCTTAATCCAAAGCCTTACTTCCTTTGGCCGCAGAAATGTTTGTATTATTTCCGTGCCAAGTAATAGACTATTGTAGTACCCACCTCTTAGTTCTGTCCTCAGCTCTAGCTTCCAGAGCCGTCGCCTTGTTGAGAACACGTGACCAGGTAGCAAGGGTGTTCACCTCGCGATCTGTCACTGGTAGATCGGAATCCTGGAGGACAGGTCAAATTTAAAATCATCATTGAATCTGCGGTTTACATAAGTTGAAGGCGTGTTAATGCCAGTCTGTACACACTGTTCGAACGAGTTCGAAGAATATCTTAGATCTAGGTTCTTATAAAAATGCTGTTGTAGAATTTTATTTATCCCCCCATCCCTTGTGTTACATCTGCCTCCGGTCCTGTCAATTTTGAGGGCATCGAGTGTTGCTATACTCTGGTATTTCTATCAAAGCTTATATAAAATAAGTTTACGATGCACAATCAGAGAGACAATTTTTATTAATATAAAATATTTTGTAACAAATATAATTTAAAGCTTTTGAAAAGTAAAACAACAAAACACATAATATTTGGATACAAATAATGTTAGCTACAAAGTCATTATAGCTCCATAGATGACGTCAGTGACAAACTATGATGTCATTATACCTTCTTGGGTGGTGTCAATCGTAACATGTGACGACTTGTATCATTAAAAACAGTTAATGGCATTATTATATACATGTATAGTAAATGTATAACACACTTTATAAAAGGACTCATAGAATGACTCCCTAACTTACAGTCATCAACTTTAATTATCAAAATAATGATTTATTATCAATATATACGATCCTCACATACTATAACAACAATCAGATAAGACATGTTGAAATCTTTCACGAACGTTAATATGAATGAATCAAGTTCAATAATCAATTATAAAATAAATAATCTTTATTTGTACCTACTTAGGTATTCATTACATGTTCAATAATGTTAACTACGAGTACAACATTTTAAACACTAAATCATTAGAGTTTCATCGACAAAAAACCATATTTTAAAGTTTTCATATTTAAAGTTTTCTGGAGAAGTCTCCTAATTTCGATTAAGAACTAAATATTTCGCTTAACATATAGTATTTTTATAATTATTTGTAAAATTGATAGATCCAAACAAATTCGAAATAACAATAAGCTAATCATAATTTTTATATTATTTCAAAGGAGTAATTTTTCAAAATCGCTCCTAATTTAAAGCAAAGGATACAATATGTAAATAGTAGTTTGAATGTAACAGATTATTAAAATTAATACATCAAATAGAGAAGAAAAATTGTTGAAATTCATATTTTTCACATTAGTATACACATTCCGTCAAAGAAATGGTAAATTTATTATTTAACAAATTTATTTTCTTTCTCGGAACAAACATGGCACAGAAAGGGCATCCATTTAGTATAAAGAATTAAACCAAATTATTAACTCGATCGACGAAGTATTCGTAGAAGTGTATTTCCAACAATGTATTTTAATAATTATATATTGTAAAGTTGTGGTTATATAATACAGGTTCTTGCTGTGTAACACAAAAGTAAGTAAACATAAAACTATTGAGTAAAAATTCGAATACGCATAAATAGCACATAAAAACATAGTATTACAATAATATTATATAAAACATAGATATGTTATATAAATAAATTTATAAATTAAAACGACCAATATTTATATTAATCTATAAAAGGCATAATTAATATCAAATAAATATAATTATTATAAATATAATACATTAATGCTAACAAATACCAAAGTACACAAGAATGGTTCACCACCTAACTAACATGTTTTACAATAAGTATTACACAAAATCTATGTCATAATGGCAATTTCTTATTCATATACTCAATACCTGGTTATGTTTAAAAACCCAACTACATAAACAAACTAGAGATGCCAGTCAAGTGAGTGAAAAGGGACAACAAATTTTCCCGGATTTCCCAAATTTTTAACTGCTGTTTTCAAATACACTGTTCATGAAAATCCCCCTTCCTACCTTTTTTGGAATCTGCATCAAATGACACCGGAATATTATATTCCATACTACTCATAATGTGCAATACGTAAAATCTTAAGTTTCGACCAGAAAATCTACTTTAGCCAACATTTTAACAAAGTAATGTTTATAAAATTTAGTTTCAATTAATAGTAAAAACTGCAGTTCAATAAGTACTTAACTATAAATACTGTAATTACAAGCGGATCTTTCTTTGACGGGAATTCATGCAATAATTGGTTCACATAATTTTCAAAATAAGCGTTTTTAGTTCAGAGTTTAAGATATAATAATAGTTAGGAGTGAATACAACAAATTATTAAAATGTATAGACTAGAGAACAAAAGAAATGACGAACATTTTGTCATATGTACAACAGTTAATTACATATTACGGTTACTCAGATTAATGTCTAAATCATTAACGAACAATATTTATAACAAATAGAAGAATAAAGTTATTATTATGCAGATAATTAGCTTTCATCAGACATTTTTACATTAATAGTATTGTGCGGTTTTCGTTTACACAAGAAAAACAATAACCTCAAAAAAATCTCCAGAAATTCAAAAATGGCAATAATTGAGATTCCTGACCACAGACCAAGAATTCCGGCACCCTCAGAAAGAAAACTGATTATTGGATAGCTGAAATATTCCTCGTAGGTCAACACCTCTGAGGACTGAATGAAGATGTTGAGCTGTAACAGATTGTCTCG
>JAUZND010003108.1:0-12451 GCA_034780555.1 Coelogynopora nodosa
TACACTTTTCTTGATTACGTAATAGAAAAAAATAAGAACAATGAGATGACGAATCGGGAAAAGACGAAACGATACGCAGCCAAATTAATGGCTCGCTTGTATTAAATCCTACTATATATACGATGTAACAGACATGGTACTGTTTGTTTTAAGTTAGACAATAATTGATTAAGTGCCGACAAAAAACTTCAAGATATATATTTCCTTTTTAATGTAATAACCTAAATTATATTTAACCTTTAATTTTGTCATACTTCGACACCAACATTTTTGGTTATACAGTTTACGTAAATCATGAATGCGTTTTATTTACTGACGAAATATCAACAGGTAGTAAATCATCCAAATAATATTAATCCAAATTGATGTGGACTATTGATATATGTGGGCTGACATTTCATCAGTAAATTTAAACTGAACTTTGTAACACAATGCACCATAATATGCTTATCAGCTTTACCTCCAGCGGAATTATTTTCATTTTATGCTTTATCCTAAATCCTTTCTAATGATTTTTGATTATAGAGTTTAATGACATTGTGCCATTCCTATTGTCAAACTTTAATGTACTCTGAACGTTGACATTACTTATAATGCTACTGTTAAATATTTTTTTATACTGACGTCGAGAAGAATCTATTCTAAGTAATCTCTAATTAAAATGATAACACAAAAAATAACACATTACAGAATGACTAATATACTTCCACTAGATAGTTTTGAGGGATGAAGTTAATTAGTGAAATCAATTTACATAAAATTAGAGTGAAATATTTTTTATTAATTTTATATTTTATATTAATTTAGACAGGGCTTTATATAATATGAATAAAAAAACAGTAGAGTCAGGGATTACTTTAATAGTTTAGTAGTCCCTGAGTGGAGTATCATTCAAATGTGAATTTATTGTTCTTTATGAGTTAAGAGATTTTGCATTTTTAAATAATTGACACCAAGTGTAAAATACCAACTAACCATAATTTAAAACAAAAAGTAATAGCAGTATGATATTGCCTTAGAATAAAAGGTAAAATACTCACTATATTCCGAATTACAGTCAGACCCAATCGTTTATATTCTACTGTAAATACAACCACATGGTTAGAAAATTTGCGAAGGTAAGTCAATCATGCTATTTTAATATTTCAAGTATCAAATTCTATGATCAAGTTACACTGCACGCATAGAATATTGATCATAAATATATAAAACAACTTCTATAAAAATGACGAGTATATCAATAATATAATGTATATGTATGAGAATTATGTGAATAAGAAACAAATATGTTATAAAAAAAGATTTGAACAATTAAAAATCGCGTCATTATAATATTCTTAGTAGGCTATCTATTTTTATGTATAACATCGCATATTTAACTTCGCATATTTAACATCACAGATCTAACGTCGCATATTATCTAACATCGCATATCTGACATCGGATTGTAAATTAATATATAACAAAATTATAAAGCAAATTATTCGATACTTTTTTTGTACCGTAAAAAGGTACACAATTAACTATAAATTTAATTATATTCGCCCTATTATAGTAATAACTTTTTTTCCATTCATTAAAAGAACTTATAAATGAAATTTCTAATCAAACAATTATTATCAGGTATGTTTTCAACATTAATTCATCTATTTCAAGTATTAAAAAAGTATTTATAAATAAAATCTATTTCCTATTTGTAAATAAAAAATCATAAACTAATAATTGTATATTTTGATGCTAAACTTTCATATAACAATATAATAAACAAATCCCGCCAGTGAATAACTCTTAGATTTCGCACCCTTCTGAAATATGTATTAATTTTAAATATACTTTTTGGGAAAATTAGAAAAAAAGTACAGTTGTCATAACAATTGGAAACTTGCGCTTTTGGAAACACCGATTTGGTTGCCGAATTTTCAGACTAAGTGATTTATTACTGAGTGATGAAAACATTGGGACCACCATGATATTGACTTAAATCTGCTGTTCGACCTGTCTTATCTACCTGGGTGAGCAAGAGACGACCCACGTGGAAGTTGTGCACCGCTTTACTCTCGTCACAGACTAGAGCGTCCAGATACTTGAAGTAGGCTTGGCCCAGTGAAGACTCCTGGGACTCCGCTTTCTGGCCGGAGACGCCCTCCTGATGTGACAATCGGTAATATGGTCAAGTTGATTTCTTTCACTTGCAATGATGTATTTCATAATAGATGAATTAATATTAACAGCATGCATGTGACAATTTTATAAATATTGAAGATCAAATTTTTAATTAAATATTTCAGGTTTTAAAGAATACAATAATATAATATTTCTCATAATTTAGAATATAAAATACATTCAGGCAATAAATATGGTTATCGAAAAACAATATAATAATTATCAACAATAATATAAAGTAATATTTAAATACATGAAAAATATTACTAAACGAGTCATAACGTGTCTAATGAATTGCAATTAAACTTGATCAAATTGCATTTTGATACTGTTTTCTATTAATTATAAAGGTAGTTTTGTTGTACTACTTTGAATTTGTAATAATAGTATTATGCAAATAATGTTTATAATTAGCATCGCCTATATAAACTTATTATAATTTTTTGGTTCAATAAATATAATTTAATGTAAAAATATGAGTAGGGCCCTATAATACTATCTTATAATCACGTTAATAGGATTAATTATTTGTATTTTAATAATTTTATATAATTGTATATACTAGGGTAAATAAAAGTAAATTCTGTAAATAAAAGTAAATTCTGTAAATAAAAGTAATATATTTAATCATGTCATATCAGCAAACATGTCAAGAACACGCACATAGAATGATAGAGATGCTAATGGAGATTTACAAACGGAGTAGAATAACAATCAATTATTTTCATACAAGTAGTGTTTTTGAGGTATTTATTTCTATTGTCAATTTCTAAATCCTGCACGATCTAGAGCATAAATCCATCGGATGCCCTTGATTTAGATTTATGTGTGTGGTTCGTGCTTCAATCCGGGTAAACTGTTTTACCCTATCATCTCCAGGTTTTCTTATGAAATATACAATATGTAATACATCAAAATTATAATAAACCAAGAAATTACCAAAAAATTATTAAACAACTCTCAAATATAGAAAAAATATAATGAAGCGTATAACATATTATCAAGAGATTAAATTATAATAAGAAAAAAACAATACCATCTCCATAAAGGTTAAACAATTTGGATGTGACAAAATCAAAACCAGACTCAGAGACAGACCAGTTCAATAGAAACATAAAATAGGCACAATTATTGATGTTTATACATGAAAAATCAAAGGTATATTTAGATTATATTCAGATTAAAAACAGAGTCCAGAAGCACCAATGAGGGGTCAAATTTACTACTCAAAATCTAATGAGGCTTTGGTTCTGAAATATTCGATACTTGTCTAATTCTTAATACACTTTCGATTCCGAATCCATAAATATTTTTGTAGAAAGTCGTAGAGAACCTGATGACGTAATAATGCTAAAAATGAGCTGAAATAACTTTTTAAATAATTTTGTTAATTTAACATTTCAGGCTGAAACTTTTATTGATCACATTAAGTCCTTTTCCTATTTTCCAATTTATTTATTTAGCGCATTAACTGAAAACTATTATGCTGTAATTATTGATCAAAAAGAGGTTGAAAACAATATAATTCTATAACCAATAATTCGTTAGATTAAAATAACAAGACAAAAACCACACAACAGTTAATTAAGAAAGTAATTTATTAATGTCGACGTTTCGATCTCATCTTCTACCTTATAAACTGCATTATATAGTTGGACAATATTCGTAGTTAAATATATAACCGAGAGTTTGATTAGAAAACAAATAATACATTTAGAATCGTTTTGAAAAATTAACCTTAACATACGTACTAAATTGTCTACATAAATTGAGTTATATATTTATTTTTAGCAATTATTGCTGGTGGGTCAATGTTTCTACCGTATATAATATGTATTTAATCTAGATGCTGCACGACAGAATACTAGCTCACTTGGTATAGACCTGGTAAGTCCTATATAGGATCAAGGCCACATACCTGGGAGGACTGCTTCGACTTCCAGAGGAAGAGGTTCATAACTGCGTCCGCCCGGGCCGACTGCTTCTGATCGATCAGATTGTGATACTCGGCATCGAGCGCCTTCAACTGCAGAGCCAGCGGCACCACTCCCGTGTAGCCGTGGATCTTGCAGATAGCCATCACTTCGTCCGCTCGTCCGCTCTCGAAAGCCGCCAGATTGCTGAGGGACATGGCGCCACCGCCCTGGGACTCCTGAGCGGGACGAGAGGGAGAGATACAGGTGGTTATTGTTGTTCTTGCATGTGCAGAACCGCTGCTTCTATACACAGGACCGGAAAGAAGGCCGAAATAACCTTCAGTGGTGTTTGGTCTAGAGGTCAATGGGTGGTGAAAGAATTGCAGCTGAATATGTGGAGAGTGTTGTTTATGTTTAATAGTTTGTTATCTTCGGAGGCTGTGTGAGAAGTCCAATCTCGTGAAGAGTGCAATTCACAAACATGCTGGTGCCTTGTGGGACTTCGTAATGATTATGAATGATTTTGTAGGTTGATATAATCGAAAGATGACATTGAGAAGATACAGTGAACAGAAAGAAAGAGAGGGGATCTGTAAAAAGTTTAGAGAGAAATATGACATGGAGAGATGGTGTGGAGAGCAAAATATGATTAAAAATACACATATTATAAATTACTAATTACGTTAGAAACGTGTTCACTTTTACACAGTCATTTTTCATTTTTAAATTAATCCAAGTTAATCAAAATTCAATGCCATTTTATCTAATTCGACAGCGCAGCAGCTTAACAGGTTAACCAAAAACTAGTCTATTTTAAACCAAACTAGTTTCCACAATTAAGCAGCACCTCCACCAAAGTTAAAATACACGTCCTGTTCATATACGAAGCGATTATCCGCTATATACTGACCTCCTTCGCTTTGAGTCCCAGCTGGTCCTCAACCCAGTACTTCTCCTCGAGTAAGAAGCCCAACTTGAGGTGAAGGTTGGCGTCCTTCGGTTTAGACTGGAGAGCCGTTGCATAGCAATACATCGCCGTCTTCAGGTGGTCCAACGGTGACTCACCCTCCTTGAACTGCAAATTGTAATCTGTTGAGATTGGATTATAATAATAGCATATGGTTAGGTAGCATTTCACCTATGCTTCAGGGGGTACCTGTTGAAATATACAGTGTGCATACAAGGATGAGGGGAGGAATTGGGTAATATCCCCACTTTTAAATTTACATTGATGAAGATATATTTAGTTTTGATACCGTTTAAAAGATCTAAATGATTATCAATTGAAAAAATACCTACTAAATATGTTAACAAGTAAAGATTTCATATTTACGAAAGTATAAGGCAACTGTTTTATTTTATAGTTATATTTTTGTTTAAATATTCAAATTCCCCATTACAATAATAAGATATATATATATATATTAATACTATATTTTATTAGTTAATGTTAATTTAGTTCAGCATGAATAAATCGTACATAATGCAATAAAATGTTAGTCAGTTTCACAGCTAAATAAGAGCTCTTTACACATCTTGAAAAGTGTTCCATATGAGGAAATTATTCAACTTAATTAAAAGAGTGAACTATAGACAAATTATACTTGCTATTGATAATATTTAATAAAACAATATAGAAGAGAGCTTTAAAATACATATGTACATTATAGTAAAAACATTTAGCGATTATTTTTCTGAGAATAAATAAAATATCATGAAAACTCTTTTCAATGAAATACACTCGGAACATTATAATTACATGCAGATATAGGTATATCATGAATAATGCAAACTTTTATAGGTACTACTTTTGTGATTTATTCATATAATTAACATATATTAAAAAATATGACATTAATAGGAACACGCAAACTAAGTTCGTACACGTTATGCACATAAAACATATCTAACTTTCTTAAAACGTTACTTAAATTTTGGAATTTTACAGATAACACATACAAAACAATATCGGTCAGTATAGTCTTGTGATAAAACACAACGAATGCGCCCATAAATGGTACGGTAGCCTATACATTGCACACAATATTCCCCGTCTTTCGAAAATGAAAACATCAGAGTATATTACGAGTATATTACAGAGTTCATTACGAACAGTATCTTTATTATAAAACTGCGGGAGCCTTTGGAACTGAAAGTTGAATTGGTTTAGAAATACAATCTTTTGAGAGGTATTGTTCCACTTTATATATCGAAATGTCTATGGTTATTTTCTTCGAAAAATAGACAAATTATTGTATTTTATCAAGCGGGTTTACAACAAATATGATGACTTCTTGTTAATTGATACTTTCTGAAACAAATTTCCTAGTTTCTTAATTGCATCTTTCTTTTCCAGACAAGTTGCACAAATAGGTAGAATACTATCAGTCACTTCAACATACAATTATGGAATATCAGGCATAATATCCATCGCTTTTTTAGTACATGTTTATATCACCTTTCTCACAGAGCTGCTTGTTAAACAAGTTTCTGCATTTCTTTTTTTGATGAGTCGCACTGGTAATTATGTTCTTCCATATTTTTGTTTTCAGTAGCTTTGTTCCGAATAATCAACAATCTCTTCTTCAGCGCTTTTGCTGCATTATCAGGCGATTTCTTTTTATTACGCTATAAAACTTGTGATAATCTTTCCTATTAGAATCCTATATTGTTTACATCTACGTATAGAATAATCTAACTATGACATATACTATACATTATAGTATAATATAGTATAACATAATGTATAATAATATAGTATAATCGTAATATGAGAAAAAATATCCAAAAATATCTTAAATCTACTATAATTAGTGATTTAATAATTATTGTCGTAGACATCAAATATTGATTTTTTGATAATTATGAATCAATATACGTACCTAATCTCTTTTGCAATTCTAATTTTATTTTTCAAACCAATTCACATATCTTATCATGTTTCCATTTATAGTGTATCCAAGGTTGACCTTTTATATATAAAAACTATGTCGGAATACCATACGGTCAAACGGTTTAAATATAAAATGAATAGTTTTTTTTAACAATTTTTAACAAAGGAAACATCTAAATTGTCCACTTTCTCTGACTTTGAACTCGTACAGAATAAATACTAAAACAGATATAATATAATGGTAGTTGAGCTATATAATATCACACTAAGTTATTTTCAATGATAGTAGATACACATAAAAAGTTATGGAAACCACAAAAACACATTCGAAAGTGAAGAGTTGGCTTGGAGGCGGGGTTTAAATTGAATGTTATAAGCTAAACACCGATGCTCCCTGATATGATGGATACCTACAAAACCTGGGATATGCTAGCATCCCTTGCTCACTGGGAACTTAATATCTGTAATGAAATCCCATTAGACATCCGTATATTGAACACAGACAAAATTATAAAAAATAAATACTACGTATCTAGTAACCGTGTTTAACACTAGAGTGAACTGACCTGGTTTCAGCGGAACTATATCGAAGTACTTGTTGAGCGATTGTACCGCCGAATTAGCCAACTTGGTCGCGTCCGTTTCATCGTAGATCTGCTGAAGTTGTCTCTCCCATTTTTTCACCTGATTCGGTTTATACAAGGTTATTTAAATAAATCTAAATACCATTTTCGAATACGATTTACGATAAATATTTTACAATTTTAGAGTGATTTTTTTAAATAGTCAGAGAGGGTATGGTTATCTCCCTCGATCATCTAAGGATGATTACTTATGTGAAAATTCTATTATTTATCATATAACTTCAATTCATTGACTTAGCCTTGAATGTCAATTATTTTTTATTAAAAAAAAATTTTTTTGCACTAATATTTATCTCTCAGTACTTTAATTAATATATTACTCCATCATTACTGAATTGTACAATTGGATGATTTTTTAACACAAATAAAATTACAAGGTATATGATATACAAATAATTTTTTTAATTCATATGATCATTGTTTTAATTAAACAATATTTTTAATGCATACATACAAAGATGAAATAATAACATATTCATTTTATAGAAAAGAAGGAAAACCGATTACATTTTATGAGAGATGACCATTTTATTGAAATATCGTAAATAGAAAATCTTTAGTTGTAAACATTATCAGCTATACACACCAGTAAACAAAACTCACCTCTAAATTGTGCGTCACTTTAAATGGGGAAAATCCTTTGTTTTCCTATAATGCAAAAAATAAATAACAATTAATATATAAAAGGTCTCGCAATACTAACAATCATCCATAAAATAAAAACTAACCTCAATTTTTGGTGGTTTATTGAATTCTTTTAAACTCGCTCCAAGAGAGCCAATTGGTGCCACCTTACTGTAGCCTGAAATTATTAAAAATTAAGACAAACATGCGTATAAAAAGGAACGTATATAATATGATAAACCTGGATTGACAAAGCACAACTGACTAAGAAATTATAACAGTTAAATATTGATAAATGGACTAAAAATTATTTTTTACTAATAAACATATTGCAGACGTAAATAAGTCAATGAAATATAGTTATCATTTTTACAATTGAGCACAGTTAATTGAGGAAACATTTAAAAACAGTTTATTAGTTATTTTATAAAATAAGAATAAAGCTATATTGTGGTTATTTTTAATGTAATGGCAATGCCAAGGCGTTAAAATCGAAAACTCATTTTTTTCGTTTCTCAAAATTTGACAGATAAATTATAACTATTTAAAAAAAACACAACGAGGTTGGACAGTTTCTTGATTTTTCAATGATGTAATAGTACTGTATTGTATGGAGCTAATATTTTAGTATTGTATTTAAAATTAAAATATACACTATACGACAGATAATTTTAATACCATACAATATAATCATATCATACAATTTTGGACTACTGACTGAATTTCATTAATGCTATGATTATTCATTAAAAAGACTACATAATAATATTAATTGAATTTAATAAATAATATAAAAAGCATGACTATTACAATTAATAAAACACGTAACTAATTGCCTATTAATTAAACACAGATAAATATATATTTTTTATATATAAGTATCAGTGCAGTGGTCATTTCAATTAGCGTCATATAAAAAACATTTAACAATTTTCGTGACGTAAAGACAACATTGACCGGTTAGATCACATGATTACAAAAAAATCCACATTTTTAATATATTAAATAACTGGCTATGTAATCAAAACTAAAAAGTCACTTAGTAAATTATAGAAATAATCAATAAGTAAGAAAGATAAAAATAAGCAGGGATTTCATACTTGATTATTAACAGCCATCATTCAATTGATCTACAGCTATAGACTATTAGAAGTTAATTAGCAACTCACAAATATGAGCATCATTAAACCCTATACTTCCATTGAGAACAAAAATATCAATAACATGCAGAGCTCGAAATTTACGCATATCTCATCACCGCACTTATTAGTCTCATTTCACGCTCAGTTAAAAAATACTCCAATCAATAATATGAAAGCAAGAAACAACTAAATTTCCGCCGCACTACTGACCGCCCCTCGTGAGCACAACACAGCCCTCAGCCTGGGCCAGCTGCCTCTCCACAGCGGGCACCTCCTGCTCCCAACCGTCCCCGGGCAACGGAAGCTGGTCCAGCGGGTCCACCTTGTTCACACGTGTGAGATGGCTGAGCAGCGCCCGCGAGAAGATGTGCTCCGGCGGGTCCCCGGTGCCCTTGATCCCCACCGGCCGGTAGAGGGCTTACAGGGTGATCGGGTCCTCGAGCTCTATCGCCAGGGCCGGGTCCTTGATCACGATGTGGCGGGGTAGTTGGGCACGGACCACCTGGATTTGGTAGGTCTGAACAAGCGAAAACCTAGCTGTTTCGGTATGTTATGAATATTTGGAAATATGGTCATGGATTTGGTACATTTTAGTGAAAAATTAAGCTGTATATAATAAGTAGTATGGAATACACGGAGTGCATCATGTAAACATTCTCTTACTCCAGTTGACAGATATTTTTTTAATTTTTGCGTCAAAATATTTGAAAATATATTTTAAACTAATCAGAATCAAGTATCATAGTTTTGTATATGCTATGGCCTCCCATTGATTGATTTTAACCAAAGAAATATCATTTTTCACTAATTTAAGTTCGCTGAATTATATACGTATAGGTATATATTAATATACTTATAGTGTACCAAATTCTAATCTGCATAATATTTAACTATCTCTTCTTTAGTTAAATATAACAACACTGCTTCAGCGTTTTTATGAGAAATTTCTATCTTATTAGAAAGAGGACTATATTTTCGAAACAAAAACGTTAAATAAAGGAAATGTCTATAACAATCTTTAAAACAAATAATTTTATATTATACAAACCAGTCACTACAATAGTTATCATTTTAAAATTCTGTATTGCATGTAGACGTTCAGTGTTGTTAATGAATAAAAACCCCTTCTAGAAATAAAAATCCTAATAAATTCAATTTAGTTTTAAAGCAATATTATTATCATTAAATAAAAATGACAACAACATCTAAACAAATTTAGTTAACCCTTCGTACGTGCACATATTTTGTAAGTTAATAATTAATTTTATTATTCAAGCTAAATGTATATATTTAACGATGAAATTATTTTTTCTATTAATGTTGCAAGTACTAGCTCCTGATATTATCATCAAGTAAGAAAACCTAAGGTGGGGGTAGGGGGTATACAATAGTTCAATAATAACACAGTTTTCTTTAGCCACTGAGTAACAAATTCAGGGTCATACATTACATCGTTCAATCAAAAACTTCATTTTTTAAAGAAAAATTGGTGTACCCCACTCCACGGACGAAGGGTTAATCAAAAGTAAAAATTGGAATTTTAAAAATGAAAAAACACAATAAACAATGAATCAATAACACGTGACAGTGACAGTGACAATAATACAAAACAGCGGCACAGTTAATCAATATATATATATATATATATTGAACTATTAATAGGAATGAAATAATCGAAGGAATTGTAGAATATACTAGTGTTTACATTAAATATTAAAAATAATATTAATTAATAATATTAATAATAATATTATTAACAATATAACATTAACCAATATTAGTTGTAAATATAATGTTATCCTTAGGTTCCAGTTGATAAACGTTGTAAATTACAATTATTAACAAACAAGTTTTTCCATTCACTCTAACATTTGTATTAGATAAATTACATTACATAGATGTGACATGTCATTCCATTATAAATTGTAATTCAATCATTTGATTATACTATAGGATACCTATGAGTTTCATGACAAAGACACCTTTTCATTCAATTTTTGAGCAAACCATTTCATTGCATATTTTTACAATTACCGTTAGCACGGAAATATTATTATTTTTTCCATAATGTATCCTATGTATATTTTATAAGGAAACAATTATTTAGCATCACCCTTTTGCTTGACTATTTTCCCCCTTTTCAATTACGTTAGAATAATGTTCCTATATAAGAACTCGTGTGAGGCAAGTAACTCAACTTCTATAATTAGTGATTCATTAACCTTTAAATTCGATGAGAAATGAGGTTTAATCCCTCAAAACATGAAAACCACATGCAAACAATATTTAGTGCACTATTTATTGTTACAATGTATGCCAGTTATATATATATATATATATATAAATATAAGTATATACCTCTCTTACCATAAACAAACCAATTTATAAAGAGCAGATAAAACAAGACCCAATCAGCCTCCTTAATTAAAAATATAAGACAACTAAATCACAACCCTTTCTTATTAAAGTTAATTATAACATTTTAAAAAGATGCGTTTGAAAAAATTATGTTTTAATTCTGTAACTTTTAAATAAATTTTCAGAACCATAAATAAATTATGCTGAAAAATTAAGAACATTCATTAAAATTAGGATAATCATCTTACACACTACAAAATTTAAAATTTTCCCTCAATTTCATAAAAGGAATACATTAAATATCTATAAGATAGATTCATGTTTCTTGCAAGGAAATGTAAATAATTATTAAACTAAAAAGTATGTTATTAAATTATACTACTGCAATAAGAGGGTGTTATAAATATTGCTACAATATATTGATTTCAATCACAACTGTGATGATTCAAACTTGCGATTATTATATTCAATGATGAGACTACACTGCAAGTTGTCTTCTACCCAGACCGTCAGTGTAGCTACATTGTAGTCGGATTGTGGATGCATTGTATTTGGAATGTAGATGCATTGTATTTGGATTGTAGGTGCATTGTATTTGGATTGTAGATGCATTCTATTTGGATTGTAGATGCAATGTATTTGGAATGTAGATGCATTGTATTTGGATTGTAGGTGCATTGTATTTGGATTGTAGATGCATTCTATTTGGAT